>JAVSCE010015203.1:0-24162 GCA_032199065.1 Smutsia gigantea
AGTGGGCATCCTTGTCTTATTCCCAATCTTAAAGGCAAAGCTTTCACCTTCTCACTGTTAAGTATAGGGTTGGCTGTGGGTTTGTCATATATGGCCTTTATTATGTTGAGGTACTTGCCCTCTATACCCCCCATTTTGTTGAGAGTTTTTATCATGAATGGATGTTGAATTTTGTCAAATGCTTTTTCAGCATTTATGGAGAAGATCATGTGGTTTTCATCCTTCTTTTTGTTGATGTGGTGGATGATGTTGATGGATTTTCGACTGTTGTACCATCCTTGCATCCCTGGAATAAATCCTACCTGATCATGATGGATAATCCTCTTGATGTATTTTTTAATTCAGTTTGCTAATATTTTGTTTAGTATTTTTGCATCTATGTTCATCAGGGATATTGATATGTAGTTTTCTTTTTTTTGTGGTGTCTTTGCCCGGTTTTGGTATTAGAGTGATGCTATTCTCGTAGAATGAGTTTGGAAGTATTCCTTCTTCTTCTACTCCTTGGAAAACTTTAAGGACGATGGGTATTAGGTCTTCAATAAATGTTCGTTAAAATTCAGCAGTGAAACCATCTCCAGGAGTTTTGTTCTTAGATAGGTTTTTGATTACCAGTTCAATTTCCTTGCTAGTAATTGGTCTTTTGAGATTTCCTGTTTCTTTCTGGGTCAGCATTGGAAGGTTGTATTTTTCTAGAAATTTGTCCATTTCTTCAAGGTTATGTGGTTTGTTAACATATAATTTTTCATTGTATTCTCTAATAGTTCTTTGTATTTCTGTGGTGTCCATAGTGATTTTTCCTTTCTCATATCTGATTCTGTTTATGTGAGTAGACTCTCTTTTTTTCTTGATAAGTCTGGCTAGGGTTTTATCTATTTTGTTTATTTTCTCAGAGAACCAGCTCTTGCTTTCATTGATCCTTTCTATTGTTTTACTCTTCTCAATTTTATTTATTTCTGCTCTCATCTTTATTTTGTCCCTCCTTCTACTGACTTTGGGTCTCATTTGTTCTTCATTTTCTAATTTCGTTAATTGTGATTTTAGAGTGCTCATGTGGGACTGCTCTTCTTTCCTGAGGTAGGCCTGTATTGCAATATGCTTTCCTCTTAGCACGGCCTTCACTGCATCCCACAGATTTTGCGGTGTTGAATTATTGTTGTCATTTGTCTCCATATATTGTTTGATTTCTGTTTTTATTTGGTCATTGATCCATTGGTTATTTAGGAGCATGTTGTTAAGCCTCCATGTGTTTGTGGGATTTTTCATTTTCTTTGCATAATTCATTTCTAGTTTCATTCCTTTGGGGTCTGAGAAGCTAGTTGGTACAATTTCAATCTTTTTGAATTTACTGAGGCCCTTTTTGTGGCCTTGTATATGATATATTCTTGAAAATGTTCCATGTGTACATGAGGAGAATGTGTATTCTGCTGCTTTGGGTGTAGAGTTCTGGAGATGTCTGTTAGGTCCATGTGTCCTAATGTGTTGTTCAGTGCCTCTGTCTCCTTACTTATTTTCTGTCTATTTGATCTGTCCTTCAGAGTGAGTGGTGTGTTGAAGTCTCCTAGAATGAATGCATTGTATTCTATTTCCCCTTTTAATTCTGTTAGTATTTGTTTCACATATGTAAGTGCTCCTCTGTTGGGTGCATAGATATTTATAATGGTTATATCTTCTTGTTGGATTGACGCTTTTATCATTATATAATATCATTCTTTGTCTCTTGTGACTTTCTTTGCTTTGAAGTCTATTTTGTCATATAAGTACTGCAACTCCTGCTTTTTTCTCCCTATTAGTTGCATGAAATGTCTTTTTCCATCCCTTCACTTTTATTCTGTGTATGTCTTTGGGTTTAAAGTGAGTCTCTTTTAGGCAGCATATACATGGGTCTTGCTTTTTTATCTATTCATTGACTCTATTTCTTTTGATTGGTGCATTCAGTCCATTTACATTTAGGGTGATTAACAATAGGTATGTACTTATTGGCATTGCAGGCTTTAGATTTGTGGTTACCAAAGGTTCAAGGTTAACTTCCTTACTATCTAAGAGTCTAACTTAACTCACTTAATATGCTATTATAAACACAATCTAAAGGTTCTTTTTTTCTCCTCCTTTTTCCTCCTCCTCCATTCTTTATATATTAGGTATCATATTCTGTACTGTTTATCCATCCCTTGATTGACTTTGAGGATAGTTAATTTAATTTTGCATTTGCTTAGTAATTAGCTGTTCTACTTTCTTTAGTGTGGTTTTATTACCTCTGGTGACAGCTATTAAACTGTAGGAACACTTCCATCTATAGCAGTCCCTCCAAAATACACTGTAGAGATTGTTTGTGGGAGGTAAATTCTCTCAGCTTTTGCTTATCTGGGAATTGTTTAATCCCTCCTTCAAATTTAAATGATGATTTTGCCAGATAAAGTAACCTTTGTTCAAGGCCCTTCTGCTTCATTGCATTAAATTCGTCATGCCTCTCCCTTCTGGCCTATAAGGTTTCTGCTGGGAAGTCCGATGATAGCCTGATGGGCTTCCCTTTGTATGTGATCTTATTTCCCTCTCTGGCTGCTTTTAATTGTCTGTCCTTATCCTTCATCTTTGCCATTTTAATTACTGTATGTCTTGGTGTTGTCTTCCTTGGGTCCCTTGTTTTGGGAGATCTGTGCATCTCAAAGGCCTGAGAGACTATCTCCTTCCCAAGATTCTGGAAGTTTTCAGTAATTACCTTCTCAAAGACACTTTCTATCCCTTTTTCTCTCTCTTCTTCTTCTGGTACCCCTATAATGTGAATATTTTTCCGTTTGGATTGGTCACACAGTTCTCTCAATATTCTTTCATTCTTAGAGATTCTTTTTTCTCTCTGTGCCTCAGCTTCTTTGTATTCCTCTTCTCTAGTTTCTATTTCATGTATCATCTCCACCATACCCAATCTGCTTTTAATGCCCTCCATTGTGCTCGTCAATGATTGGATCTCTGACAGGAGTTCATTCCTTAGTTCTTGAATATCTTTCTGTACCTCCATGAGCATGTAAATAATTTTCATTTTGAACTCCCTTTCAGGAAGAGTCATGAGGTCCATGTCATTTAAATATTTCTCAGGAGTGCTATTAATAATTTTACTCTTAACCAGGTTCCTTTGGCATCTCATTTTTGCATATGGCACTCTCTAGTGCCCAGAAGCTCTACTCTCTGGAGCTGCTCAGCCCCTGAAGCAATGTCGGGGGTCACAGGGGAGTGGTATTGGTGCCTGGGGGAAGAAAGAGCTGTTTCCTGCATCCCGGCTGCTATGCCTGTCTCCACTGCCTGTACCAGTGTGCCGAGCACACAGGTATAAGCCTCTATGCTTTGTATTTGTAGTTGCTGTAGACAGATCTTCCCTCTGGCTGGCCTAACACCACGCGGGTTTGCCAGTTTGCAAGCCAGGTGGGGCTGGCCAGGAGAAAGGCGCAGTAGGCTGCCTATTACAGAGGGTTTCTTGGAGCTGTGTAGGCAGCCAGGGAGCTGGAGCACCTGAATATCGTGAAAGCTCCCAACCTGCTGGGCAGAGTGCACCTGGACAGTTTGTCTACCTGTCCTTTCTCCTGAGCAGTAAGCTCTGTGCAATCCTTGTCTCTTTAGCAGCCCTCTTGCTAAGGGCTTCCTTCTTAGGAAGTCTCTCAGACTGCCCACCTTTCTTTTGTCCCAGAGCAGCCAGATATAGATCCCTGCTTTCCACAAGCAGCTTGAATCTCAGTCTTTCCAGGAATTCTGCCTGTGTTAGCTTTAAAACCACCTAATTACGAGAGTATCATGCAAGCACCATGACATGTAGGTTTGTGCTCCCAGAGCAGATCTCCAGAGTTAGGTATTCAGGAGCCCCTGGTCCCCACTCCCTCCCCACTCCATTTCTCTTCCTCCCACCAGTGAGCTGGGGTCGGGGAAGGGTTTGGGTGCTGCAGGGCCACAGCTTTAGTACGTTACCCTGTTCCGTGAGGTCTGCTCTTGTCTCCAGGTGTATGAAGTTTGGTGCAGTCCTCTTTCCTGTTGCTCTTTCAGGAGTAGTTGTATCAGTTATATTTTCATATTATATGCGGTTTTAGGAGGAAGCCTCTGTCTCACCTCTCATGCCTCCATCTTTAATCCTTTCTCTGCTTTTAATTTTTAAGGTGCTTCTACACCGTTTCCCACAGTGGCTGCACTGACCTGCCATCCCATAACTGTGTGAAAGGATCCCCTCACCCACACTTGTCTTCTGCTGTCTTATTGATGACAGCCTTTCTCATATGAGGGTTTAACTCATCGTGTTGTATAACTTGAACTAATATAATGTTATATGTCAGTTTATCATTAAAACTGGAACTAGGACCCCCGATACCATGTGCTCTGTGTGAGGAATGTGTGGCCGAGGGGGCTGATGGGGGACAGCGGAGTGCTGCTCAGGCTGTGGTGCTCAGGGGGACCCCGGCGAGGCTCGCATTTGAGCAGGAGAGAAGACGGGCATAGCATGTCCAGGAGGAGAGCCTTCCAGTCAGCAAGGGCAGCAGGTGCCAGTGCACTGAGATTGGGAAGGTGTGTTCAGAAAGCTGCACAGTGAGGCTGGTCCAAAGTGATGGGCAGAGAAGACAAGTTTGAAAACAGGGGCAAGGGCTGGGGCAGGAGATCCCCATATACCCTGTACACACATTGGAGCCTTACTTACATTTTAATGAAAAGTCATTGATGGATTTCATGTAAAGGGAAGCCGAATAATGACTGACTGAGATATTATCCTGGATGCTTTATAGAGAAGGGACTATAGGGAAAAACATAAGAGCAGAAGACCTGTTTGGAGGCTTTAATTGTGTTCTGAGGAGAGACATTCTATTTTGAGTTTCAGAAGTGGAGGTGATAAAAAAATACTATGACTGGGACTATGTTTTGAAGGCATAACAGAAGGCTAGAAGTAGCGTGTAGAGGAAGAAGATCAAGAAGAACCCCTTGATGAGTTGGGCCTGAGCAGTTAAGCATATGGCTGGTCTGTTTTCTGGAAAAGACTAAAGCAGGGGTTGAATTTGGGGTATTTAATTAAGAGCTCTCTTTTGAGCATAAAAAGTTTGAAATGTCTATTGAATATGAATAGCAATGTCAGATAACAAGCTGGATATTTTAGTCTGGATATTATCTGAGTTGCTAGGTGGGAAGACAGGCTTAAGGAGTCCCTGGTATTCCCATGGCCTGCAAGGACAGGACAGTATAGTAAAAGAAAACAACTAGGAAGGGACTGTGTAGAGAGCTGAAGAATGGGTCTAGGAAATTGCAGCATAAAAACATCAAGCCTTGGAAGAGTAAGCGGCAATAAAGGGTGTGGCTAAAATGAGAGTTCCGGTGGCCAGGATTCTCACCTGGCCCTGGTTGATTAGCTCACTGCACCCTTGTGGGCAATACATGGCTGTTGATTCTATATAAAAGTCTCCGCCCAGTGCTCTGTGAGTGACACGGTGGCAGGGCTGCAAGGCTGCAGGAGAGCAGAGCAGAGGCTGGAGTGTTGGCAGAGCCAAGGACAGAGGCCCAGAGGATGGCTGTGTGGGACAACTGTGCAGAGAGGCCCAGAGGACGGCTGTGTGGGATGGCTGTGCAGGCAGAGAGGCCCAGAGGACGGCTGTGTGGGATGGCTGTGCAGGCAGAGAGGCCCAGAGGACGGCTGTGTGGGGTGGCTGTGCAGGCAGAGAGGCCCAGAGGACGGCTGTGTGGGATGGCTGTGCAGGCAGAGAGGCCTAGAGGACGGCTGTGTGGGATGGCTGTGCAGGCAGAGAGGCCCAGAGGACGGCTGTGTGGGATGGCTGTGCAGGCAGAGAGGCCCAGAGGACGGCTGTGTGGGATGGCTGGGCAGGCAGAGAGGCCCATAGGATGGCTGTGCAGACAGAGGGGCCCAGAGGACGGCTGTGTGGGATGGCTGTGCAGGCAGAGAGGCCCAGAGGACGGCTCTGTGGGATGGCTGTGCAGGCAGAGAGGCCCAGAGGACGGCTGTGTGGGATGGCTGTGCAGGCAGAGGGACCCAGAGGCAGAGACAGGCTGCTGCATGCAGACTTGCTCTGAGTGAACAGGGTTTTAGTGACTGACCTGCCAACTGGAAATAAAGTTGGGTATAACCCTTTCACCCCAAGACCGTTTTGCTGTCAATTTCTTTGGTCACATTGAATCCATAGTGAACTTGTCCGGGCTGAAACTCATTGGCAAGACAATTGGCGTAGTCATCAGGATTCATTGTTGACCAAGGAAAAAGACAGGCTGCCCTTATGGGAGGGGAGCTTCAGCGGGCTCCCCTCTGAATGGGGAGACAGTGGATTGGCCCCCAAAGGGTATGTGATCTGAGGAGGCTTGCCTCCTAGAGGACTGGAGGCAAGTGAAGGTGACACCTGAGGCAGGAAGGGAGGCCCTTGGTAAAATAAGTAAATCCTTTGAGAAGCAGAGTGCCCATGAGGCAGCGGGGACTGTGGGTTGGCTGCTTCTCACAGTATTAAAAAAGTCTACAGAAGAGACCCAGGAAATGGTGCCACGAGAACACAAGCTGCAAACTTCTACGGATTTCCTGAGTTAGGAGATGGCTTTGATGCGAGAGGATGCAGCACGGGAGCGCCGGCAGCAAGGAGCCATTGGAGGCGAGACAGCAGCACTGCCAGGTGTTCTGAAGGAGGAAGAGGCCATCAAGGAAAAAGATGAACTCCTGAGGGAAGCACAGGTGGAGGCGGCCCGAGAACATCAGCTGCGAAGCATTGAGGTGAAGGTCAGAGAGCTTCTGAAGACTGAGCTAGCATTGCTGCGAGGCACTCTGACAGTGGAGGCACTTGGGCGAGTTGAGAGAAAGGTGCCATCCGCCCCAGAAGTGGAGGAGCTGGGGAAGGATGAAGGGGTGGTGCTGGAGGCACTGGCCCCTCCTGTACTGAAAGCACGCCCAGTGGTTGTAAAGAAAATAAAGACCCAGCAGCTGAAAGTCCCCCAATGAGAGGAGCAGCGCCCTCCCCAGGTCGTGGAGCACGCTATGGTCCGTCCCTATACTCAGGCTGAGCCGGTGACTGTGGGACTTAGGGGTGGATGGAATTGTTCTTTCCAGATCAGAGATGGGAAAGCTCTCTTCCCTGACAGTGCAGCCCACCTTGAGGCAGTGATTACAAAATGCGAGGTGACACGTACAGTAGCTGAAACAATGAGAACCCAGAAAGAAATAAGACCTGTTACTCACAGGAGGAATTTGAGGGTCCCCAGGAGGGTTATGAGGACCCAAATGTGGGTTGATTTGATACGGGCAGGAGTAGATGGAAGGAAATTAGACAGGAAGCCAAATAGGATCTCACTGGAGCTACGGCAACAACTGAAACCAGTGCAGCAGTTCAAGCCATTAAGACTAAAGAGGCAGAGGTCAGAGACAGAGCCATAAGCCTGGCCTGTGTGTCTGCAAGACTTTTTGCTGGAGAGGCTGGAGAACAATGTTGAAGCTTCCTTGCACAGGGACCATTGCAGAGGACTTAGGGCACATAGATTGAGAGGAGAGAATCCTGGAGGCGTGGAGTGTGGATAAAATGAGAGTTCCTGTGGCCAGGATTCTCACCTGGCCCTGCTTGAGGAGCTCACTGCACACCTGTGGGCAATACATGGCTGTTGACTCTATATAAAGAGCTCCACCCAGTGCTCTGTGCGTGGCATGGCTGCAAGGCTGCAGGAGAGCATAGCAGAGGCTGGAGTTGTAGTAGTGCCAAGGACAGAAGCCCGGAGGATGGCTGTGTGGGACAACCGTGCAGAGAGGCCCAGAGGATGGCTGTGTGGAACGACTGTGCAGAGAGGCCCAGAGGATGGCTGTGTGGAACGACTGTGCAGAGAGGCCCAGAGGATGGCTTGTGGGATGGCTGGGCAGGCAGAGGCCCAGAGGATGGCTGTGTGGACAGAGGGGCCCAGAGGCAAAGACTGGCTTGCTGCATGCAAACTTGCTCTGAGTGAACAGGATTTTAGTGACTGACCTGCCACTATGGAAATAAAGTTGGGTATAACCCTTTTACCCCAAGAAGATTATTTACCCATTTCATCATCAGTGAGCTGATGTTTTTTGTCTGTTACCACATACCTGTTGTCAAAGACTATGCAAACACGTCTGTCAGAAATTCACCCAACTGTATGCCTGCTGGGGCACTGAGCACAGACATGTTCAGCTTAAGTCTCTGCTGCTATGTACAGTGTAATGTGGAGATGTAAGTGGTTTGTCTGCTTGCTTGCTTTTTTCGCTCTTCATTGTCTTTCCCCATTGGGATGTAAACATTTTGAGTGCAGGTGTTTTATCTGTCTTGCTCACAGCTATGATACACGAGTGAATGAAATGATGAATGGAGGAGGAAGCTGTATCTGAAAGATGTAGTGTTCAATGATCACATTTCTTGAAACCCTGCTGTTTGCAACAACATGGATGGAGCTAGAGGGTATTATGCTCAGTGAAATAAGCCAAGCCGAAAAAGACAAGTACCAAATGATTTCACTCATATGTGGAGTATAAGAACGAAGAAAAAAAAACTGAAGGAACAAAACAGCAGCAGACTCACAGAACCCAAGAATGGACTAATAGTTACCACAGGGAAAGGGACTGGGGACGACAGGTGGGAAGGGAGGGACAAGGGGGAAAAAGGGGCATTAGGATTAGCAGATGTAATGTTAGGGGGCACGGGGAGGGTTGTACAACCCAGAGAAGGCAAGTAGTGACTCTATAGCATCTCATTATGCTGATGGACAGTGACTGTAATGGGGTTGGTGGGGGGTACCTGATGAAGGGGGTAGTGTAATCACCATAATATTGCTCATTTAATTGTAGATTAATGATATCAAATAAACTTATTAAAAAAATTTCTGGAGGCATGGGCTCTGTGTAAAATTGCAATATTTCCAGAATCTGTCACATGGCCTTAGTCCATCTCTGTATCAATAGGTGTGTCCAAAGGGTGGAGAGAAGTAGTCCATCTCCATATCAATGTGTAATTACGTGCGTGAGTGAGGGATTATCTGGACCAGAGAGGTTGGGTCGGGTCCCTTCTTCAGCAGCTGGGTCACAAGAGACACAGGAGAGCAGAAGTGGACTGCTTGTAAGAAATAAATAGGTTTCTCACACTGTATTTCTCCCTTTGACTGATTTCAGTTTCAAAGGTATTTTTTCCCAGGATTTCCTCCCCACCCAAGTTATAGTCCCATAAGGCCATATGGGTTCTGTTCATTTTCATCTAGTCTAATTTCTCACTGATCATCATATTCGGCAACTTATATTGTTCTCCTTCAAGTTCAATGATTATTTTTTTTCGTGTCCTCTGCTCTTGAGAAAATCCCTAGGATTTATTTAATTTGCATGGTTTTCCGTTCTAAAATTATTTGATTCTCCTTTATATCTTTTATTTATCAAGAGTTCAACTAATTTCTGAGCCTTGTTTTTCACCTTACAAAATACTCACCATAAGTGTAAGTAGCAACTATCCCCATACAATGATATCAAAATATATTGACAATATTACCTATGATGCACTTTTAATCACCCTGAGTTATTTAATAATTGGAAATGTTTATGTCTTTAATTCTAAAGTAGATTTCCCATCCCACAGTACCCTACACCATTGCAATCATCTGTTTGTTCTCCGTGTATATGAGTCTATTTCAGTTTCATTTGTTCTATTTGCTTTATTTTTTAGGTTCCATTTTAAGTGAAATCAGATCATATGTTTCTTTCCCTGTCTGACTTATTTTTTATAGCATAACACCCTTTGGGTTCATCCATGTTTCTTGCCTTGTTAATATCAACCACTCTGGTGTGAATTGATATCTCACTGCGGTTATGTTTCACATTTCCCTGGTAATTAGTGGCGTTGATCATCTTTTCTGTGTCTGTTGTCCATCTCCACATCTGCTGCTCCAGGAGTTTTAGTTACATTGTTTGATCCTAACTGTTTCCGTTAAAGGTAACTTGTTCACAGATATTAAGTGCTATGGCAGAGCCACAGGGCAGTGATGGGGGTTATGCAGCAGAGACCAGAGAATGCCAAAGTTTTCCAGAAAGCCAGCAGAATCCACCAGAGAAGCATAGAACAGATTCTCTTCACAGCCTTAGGAAAGAGCCAAGCCTGCCTGCACTTCGAC
Source organism: Smutsia gigantea (assembly GCA_032199065.1). Taxonomy (NCBI): domain Eukaryota; kingdom Metazoa; phylum Chordata; class Mammalia; order Pholidota; family Manidae; genus Smutsia; species Smutsia gigantea. The sequence continues at coordinate 10,108 of JAVSCE010015203.1, forward strand.
ATCTGACCTCTAGACTCCTGACCTAGAAATAATATTTTTTATTGGGACTTGTATTAGGCATGATTTTATATGATCTGATTTCTTTCTCCTTTGTTCTTGAATATGTGTGAATATGTTAGGAATTAATGAGGCAAAATTGTATACCAGTTTGTAAAACAAAAGTTTAGGGAAAATACACTATGTTACGAAAGAAAAGGAAATGTGTATACTGGCTCTTAGGTCACAAGTTTTGATGGAGGACTATTCTATATACCCTAATAAGCTTAAATAAATTTAAAGTTAACATTGGTTAATATGTATGTTAATACTAATTTATATTATTTAATACCATTAATGATAGCTAGGGTTAAGTTTTCATAATTGTCAGGCATGACCTATTACTCAGAAAATATATATAGGTTTGATAATATATCTGAGAAGATAAGAATCAACTTGTAACCAGCAGCAAGGTTTTATAATCTGAAAATGTTCCACTCAGCAAGGAGTTGCTAATATAATGAGAAACTCAGCCAAAGGTTCATGGTACCTTCCACAAACAATGGAAAATTGTTTTACCTTATTAATAAGTAAATTAAAACCACTGCTCTTTAGTTCTCATTTGTGGATATAATTTTCTCCATTTTCCAGATACATGACATTACTATCTTGATTATATATGATTCTTAGATTATAATTTATTTCATTTTCAAAAATTTCCAAGTAATTGAATCTCTATAATTGTATATCATAGTATTTATTATTTTTTATTTCATTGCATAAAATCAGGAAATGTGGCCCTTAAGCTATCTCCATGTTGGAATTGTTGAGGTTTCCTTTTGTATAATATTTATTTTATTAAATATTGATGAATTACAAACACAATCTAAAATGATTCTTAACAAATTATTTGAATCATATCCATTGATTAAAAATCCTTACTCATTTTTTTTAGAAAATTGAAAGGGTGATACAAAACACAAAATTATTTTAGAAGAGTCAAATCTCAATTCTAGTTCATATAATTCAGGAGGTGGCAGTCTAATGGATAAAACAGAAAATAGTGGATTTTCCAAAAGTTTGAATCTTACTGAGACCTCGGGATAAACCTGAAAATAATTTTCATAATTTTCCTGAATAAAACTTTCTTGATACAATTTTCCTCACAGCTTCCTTTACCTGTTTGTTTCTAAGACTGTAAATGATAGGATTCAAGAATGGAGGAACTATGCTATAAAAGAAAGAAAGAATCATGTCCAGAATTGTATCAGAGGCTCCTGAAGGCCTTAGGTACACATAGATGCCAGAACTGAGGAAAATGTACACCACCAGGATGTGAGGGACACACGTGGAAAAGGCCTTTCCTTGCTCTCTGTTTTGAAACTTGAGCACAATAGAAAATATGCGACTATATGACATGGTAATGAAAATAAAACAGCCACCACCAATCCCCATGGCAGAAATAAGAATAAGAGCTCATTGCTGAAGGTGTCAGAGCAGGAGATCTGCAGCAGAGAGGGGATGTCACAGAAGAACTGGTGGACCACATTGGACTGACAGAAGGACAGCCGGAATGTGTTCCCTGTGTGCATAGCTGCATAGATGAGACCACTGAGCAGGGAGACCAGTGTCATCTGGATACAGATTCTTTGGTTCATGATGACGGGGTAGTGGAGGGGCTGGCAGATGGCCACATAGCGGTCACGGGCCATGATGGTGAGGAGCAGAAGCTCTGTAGTAGCAAGCCAAAACACAAGGAAGATCTGACCTGCACAGCCAGCCACTGAAATGGCCCTGTTGTCAGTGAGGGAGTTGACACAGGCATTGGGGACAGTGACAGAAATGTAGCACACATCTAGGATGGACAGGTTCCTGAGGAAGAAGTACATGGGCGTGTGAAGGCTCTCGGTCCAGAGTGGTGGCAGAGACGATGAGAAGATTCCCCAGCAGGGTGGCCAAGTACATCAGTAGGAATAACAGGCCATGTAGGATCCTGAACTCCAGCATCTCAGCAAAGCCCATGAGGAGAAACTCAGTCACCATGGTGGAATTGGTCATTTCCGGAAATGCTGGTTGACCAGGAAGGCAAATGGGATAAACCATGAAGGACATGAAATGGAAAACTAATTAATAAATTGCTTTAATTTCTTTCACAAGGTTTACATCTATTTTACATGTTGGGCTCTGTGATGTGGGAAGTTCAACTATGGGTCTTTTGGCCACTCCTGAGTAGAAAAAAGGAGAAAGTTCTAGGGTTTAGGCTCACAAATCCTGTTTGGATATGACACACAGACCCATTTGTCTTCAGTAATACCCAGTTCATGAGGCTTATTGTTTTAAAGAAGATTGACATAGTTGACTTTATATAAATTCTTTGAATAGAGATAAATTCTCAAAAAGAGTTGTTTAGTTATGTTAGAAATCAGACAACACATTCTGCCTGAATACTGATAGAGAGCAGAAATTTAGTTCAGAGCTTTTCAGTCTATGGATTACTATATGAGTCCATGATTGCTCTACATTGGTCTTCTCAATGTAAGTGCCAAAATTAAGATTAAGAGTTTCCACACTTTCATAAAATGTTGACATTGCTATGTGACCCAAAACTGCCATCTTTACATTTATATTTTGTATTATTTTCAAATATCAATTTTCTAGAAAGTTACTTAATTTTTGAAAAGAACCATTACTAAAAGTTTGGAGGAAAAATAAAACTGTCCTTATGTTCAAGAGGCACTTATCTAGTTGACTTGAACTTTGGTAGTGAAGATTAACATGATCAGTTTAGGAAATATACTGAATTTTTACTATATTTGCAAATGTTTTGTCTTCATGTTAAAACAGCCTAGAGTTATTGTTGACTCATATGTGATTATAAAACAAATCAAAACACAATATAGCAAAAGAAAAGCTTTACTTCTTTTCTGTTTTTATTTTCTGAATGTCATTTTCCATATCATGATTTAATTTCTTATATAACTACATTGCATTTATAAATTACTATTAAATTTGGCATGGATCCCTCAAGGAAATTTACCCCATGTAAATATTAATCTAAAAGATTGATGTGGTATTTTTTCTTTATTTTTAAGCTCTGCTTCTTCCTAAAATTTAAAATTTTACCACCTACTCTTTAAATCTCATGTAATTTATTTTTTTTCTTTTTCTTTTTTTTTAATATAATTTATTTTATTATCATTAATTTACAATTACATGTGCAATATTACGATTATTAAACTACCCCTTCATCAGGTCCCCCACCAACCCCATTACAGTCACTGTCCATCAGTGTAGTGAGATGCTATAGAATCACTACTTGTCTTCTCTGAGTTGTACTGCCCTCCCCGTGCCCCCCCAACATTACATCTGCTAATCGTAATGCCCCTTTTTCCCTCTTATCCCTCCCTTCCCGCCCATTTCCCCAGTCCCTTTCCCTTTGGTAACTATTAGTCCGTTCTTGGGTTCTGTGAGTCTGCTGCTGTTTTGTTCCTTCAGTAGTTTTTCTTTGTTCTTATACTCCACATATGGGTGAAATCATTTGATACTTATCTTTTTCGGCTTGGCTTATTTCACTGAGCATAATACCCTCTAGTTTCATCCATGTTGTTGCAAATGGTAGGATTTGTTTTCTTCTTATGGCTGAATAATATTCCATTGTGTATATGTACCACCTCTTCTTTATCCATTCATCTACTGATGGACACTTAGGTTGCTTCATTTCTTGGCTACTGTAAATAGTGCTGCGATAAACATAGGGGTGCATCTGTCCTTTTCAAATTGGGCTGCTGCATTCTTAGGGTAAATTCCTAGGAGTGGAATTCCTGGGTCAAATGGTATCTCTATTTTGAGTCTTTTGAGGAACCTCCATACTGCTTTCCACAATGGTTGAACTAATTTGCAGTCCCACCAGCAGTGTAGGAGGGTTCCCTTTTCTCCACATCCTTGCCAACATTTGTTGTTGTTTGTATTTTGGATGTTGGCCATCCTCACTGGTGTGAGGTGATATCTCATTGTGGTTTTTAATCTGCATTTCTCTGATGATTAGCGATGTGGAGCATCTTTTCATGTGCCTGTTGGCCATCTGAATTTCTTCTTTGGAGAAGTGTCTATTCATGTCCTCTGCCCATTTCTTAATTGGATTATTTGCTTTCTGTTTGTTAAGGTGCATGAGTTCTTTATATATTTTGGATGTCAACCCTTTATCAGATACGTTTTTTATGAATATATTCTCCCATACTGTAGGATGTCTTTTTGTTCTACTGATGGTGTCCTTTGCTGTACAGAAAATCTCATGTAATTTAATCTCTTGCCTCCTGTTGACTGAGTGTGACTTCATCACTATTGTCATATCAACATTTTCAATATTTGTACTTCAAAATACAGTTTGATATGTTTCTTATATGGGGAATCCATACCATTACAGGAATCCATACCATTATAATATTTAAGTATCAGCTTTAATATACATAATTTTACTAATGAAGAAACAGTCTCAAAAATAATTACATCCAAAGAAGTCCTAGTGTAAGCTTTGGCTTCCTCTTAACACTGATTTATCAAAAGCTCCAGTTTTCTCACAATTTCCACATTTGCCTGCTCGGATTTCACTAGAAACTTCTCAGCACTGACATTTCTGGGAAATGTATGCCATTCAGTGACCCTGGGTTAATATTTTGTGATTTTTCCCCCTTTTCAAATAGAATATTTAAGAGCGTTAAAAGCCTCTTATTTGGACTTATTCTTTTTCAATATGTCCTACTCTTGGCTGAGTCATTTTTCCATTATTATAGTCTATGGAAAATATCCAAGACTCTTAATATTTCTAAAATCTTGGATTTCACCAAGTTTCATTCAAACTTAGCACATGAACTCTGCTCAAAATTATTTAGCATTTTTAATAAGTTTTGTCTTAAATATCTTTAGAGTAGTTTACATGCCAAAATACACATTATAATCTTTTTGAACTTCTTTCTTTGAAAAATCTCAAAATTTAAATTACAACAGTAATTTGAACATTTGTAAAAAAAATTTCCCTTAGTTTCTTCAATCATTTCCTCATTTCCTGTTTCCCAGACTGAAAGCCTGCTCAGTTTCAATGCTAGTGTGTCCAGATATCTTGCTCCTCACACTTCTCTTCAACAGGTGTTGATTTTCACATCTCACTACTTTCTTAATTTGTAACATTCTACTCAGTGCTTTTACCTGCAGAAAATGCAGGTTCTTCAGTCTATAAATTGATTTGTATTGCGCCTGTTGATACCTTTCATTATTTTTTCCTAATTTTCGTGAGTATCATGGACAAAGTATTATATTTATGATCTATTTATACGTCTTGGCAGTAGAAATCATGCCATTTATGAAACCATTCTTGCAATTATAAATGAGTACTATTCAGTCAAACAGGCTATTTCCTTGACCCACCTTAACTTTTTTCCATCTTCAGTATCTTCTCACATGAACCACAGTCTCACACAGACCATTTTTCTCATTAGCTTTCTTAAAGCATCTTTGAAATATGCATGTATTTTCTAAGGTTGTGTTTATCTGTAGTCATCCCTAAGATACTTATCCTTTGTTTTATACTATCTGAATGTAAATTGCTTTTCAATATCAATACACAATTATTCTGTTATCAATTCCCATTCCTTTCCTAAGTAAGTTGACCTCAGTGAATTTCTAAATCTCAGAAACACTTAGAACTGTAACCTTTTAATCAGAGTGCCACTTTCCTTCCTCAAACATAACATCTTATTCGATTTTGATCTATCATGTTTTAAATGAAACCAAATATGAATTTTATTCTGAAAACTTCTTTTATAATATCAAATTTATTCTGCTATTTTTATATTTTTTGAAAGTCTGTATATTCTATTGAATTACAAAAGCATAGCTTGTATTTATCAGCTCCAGACGTGTATAAACTTTTTGAAGACTGACTGTATGATATTTATCTTTCTGTACATTTAGACCAAAAATATTCACAAATGCCAGAAATAGTAAAAGAGGAGGTCCCAAATGTACCATTTCTGTCTCATTAATTGGTAAGGGAAAGAGGCTTACAATTTTTATATTGTGTTGCTTATTTGCTTAAAGAAATGTACAATACATCCTTTCAGATATTGACAAGGATTATTTGAGTTGAAAGGTTACAGATTATAAATACATTCTAAAGTACATTTCTCTGGGTTAAAAACATCAACTAGTTAGTGTTACTTATAAAACTTTTGAGAAATAGTAAACTTTATCACATCCTGAAATCCTAAAGGTGTTTTCAAAGTTTCACATTCACATTTTCACGTACTTACAAAATTTACATGGCACATATGTATGTGTAAACTGTGTTATGTGTAGTCCTTGATATTATACTTCAGTGAAGTATATAGTGAACCCTTGATATTAGCCTTTAGCATAAAGAGATTTTTAAAAGACAAGTGAAAAAGATCCAAAATGTGAATACACTGCCTACAAAAAAGAGGACTCAGTTTAAAGCCACATTGTTTTCTAAATTGACACAGGAAATAGAATAAAGCTTTTAATGTGAGTCAATATATTTGCTATAAATAAAAAAAACATAAACATATGAGTAAATTAAGGATTATTTTAAGATTTATGGAAATTGTAATGAGAGGATGATCATCAACTACATAACATAGGTGAGAATTTATATTGCTTAGTAGTTGTGATATTTATTATACTTAGAATGCTTGGTAAGTTTACCTTAAATAGCAGTCTCTAATTCCTCACTAGAGACTTTTTTGTGGATATCAATCAATTTATTATGGTGTATTTGATAGTACTCTCTGTTCAAACTCCACAAAATAGTCAAGCCCTGAATAATAAGAAGATCCATAATCCAAAATTGTTGGGATTTTCAAATTAAGGTATTTGGTTTCTTATATATACATACTTGGCCTTCATAAAGTGGAGTCTACATCTACTACTTAATACACTATAACTGACGGTGTACCATGGTGCATTAAACTAGTTAGTAAACACAGGCACTCTGAATCCCTTTGTTAATTCCTTAATAAAAATCACCTAAATGAACTTGGGTTTTCACGTGGCAATTAAATATAGCAGAAACAGAACTCAAAGAAACAAACATAAGAATATAAACCTGGCATTTTCTTATTTAACCACATAATTATTAACCTTGTCCAACAGTCTTCATTATTTGAACATCACTTATTTCTTAATAAAAATGAGTACCTTATGAGTTTAGTGATACTCAAACAAATAATTCAGCTGTAATGGGAATGCCAGAAAGGGCAGAAACTGAAAAGTCCTCATTTCCAGTTATTGAAAATATCCCTGTATTATCATTGGCAACAGGTGGAGCCAAACATAGAGAACTACTCCCAAACGAGTACACTCTAAAGAAAGTTATACAATATTAAAATGTTTTATTCACTTATATACATATACCATATGCAATATATACTTGCATATGCCAACAGTTTATGTTATTAATTTTGCTTTAATATTGATGCCTTTTTAGTAATTCCTGTAACTTCTGGATACACAGTGCTAAGCATTTCTAAATATGATAAAAAATGTTTGAAAATAAAAATTTTAAATCAACCAAGTTATCATAAAGTCATGATTCTTATAACACTTCCTGATATCACTTCTGTGACATTAGAAATTACAGAAACAATTATAAAATATTAAGAATTCCATTTGCTTTCTGTATTCTGCAAAATGTACCAGTTATTTCATTGCCTGATTTATTCCTTTAATGAATATATTGTTTCAGAAAATAATAAGTTGTGATGTATCCATACTCTCTACTCAAAGCCCATTTCTATTTTTAAATAAAATAAAGATCCAAAGTGAAACAAAAGTTTATAGGACAATCAGAGTGTGAAAGTAGGAAGGAGGTAGACATTAGCAATGGTAATCACAGAGTACTCACTTCAGATATTTTGTGTTTTCAACCTGGAAGGGGAGAAATATTTAACTTATTAATTTTACCAAGCCAAACTCTTTTTAAAGACGATTTAACCAAATTTTCCAGTGTAGACAGGATTTGAGAATGTCTTCAACTGAAAAAGCCACCATTCATACGTAAACAAGTGAATCATATTCTGCTTTACTTGAAATGGTGGGTATGTCTTTGTAGTCAACTGCAAGGCCTCTGGGAACACTGTTCTTCACATCCAGCGGCAGCCAGTGCCCAGGAGGCTTTGGGGCAGGCAGTGATCTCAGCGCTGGTAAAAGGGCCCAATTAAAATACAAGAATGGACACAAAGTTTCAACAGCTAAATATCATGTAACTTATGACCATGTGTCAGTGACCCAGTTAATGAACAAATGAAATTGAACATAAATTGAACTTTGTCAGGCACAGTGTTCATTGGAGGCATATGCAAGGATCTCACAGATAATATCTTGTATGCCAAAGCATCCAGATAACTTGTTCTGACATTACTTAGCAAATTAAGACAGCCTTCTCAGTCATTTTATCTGTAAAAGACACTTACCTCTTCCTGTCATGTTCATATTTGAGAGAAATTGAAGGAATGCATGACAGCGATATCAGTAAGAGATATAGAATTATATAAAATATTTTCATAAGCAGGTTTGGAACATTACTTACTACAGGACAGTATATATTGGAGATTATGATAGAGTTCCCGGATGCCATTTTGCATAGGTTCCAACATCAGAACTGCCACTAACAGCTGAGTGGAGAGGATTCCAGGAAGACGGAGGAGGAGAGAGAGTCTGAATTCACCCTCTCCCGCCTATAGACCGCATCTGCCCCTGCACACACAGCATCTCACCCTGAAGAAGACTGGAGACCAAAGCAAACACCTTCTATACAATAAGGGACAAAAATATCTTTTGAAGAACCCCAAATGGCAGGAGAGACAGAGACACAGACACTGCAGGAGCCCCACCCCAAGCAGAGAGACGGGCGGGAACGGGGAGACGTGCCCCTGAGAGGACCCCTCCCCCACCTGCTGTGAGCCGCAGGAAAATTGCCCTGTTGTTTAAAGCGCAACTAAACCATAGAGAAAGAACACAAGTTCAGAACTAAACATCACCACTTGGCGAGGGAGCTGGGATCAGAGGAGGCTGCCAGCGGCACTGTTGGTGTGCCTCACGCACCTCAGTGCAGCCGTGAGCAGGGCCCGGGCACACACACCGACCTCAGACTCGCTCTGGGCAGCCCCTGGCCCCCACCCATGCCAAGGAGTCTGTGCCAGCAGTCCCTCTTTGATTCCACCCCCATCAGCAGGGATGGGAAATTCTCCACATCACTGGGAAGGTGCCAGAATCTGCGGGCTGACACTGCCAAGGGAACTCCCCAGATGACCGTGGGGAGAATAGAATACACGTGAGGGGTGACCCCTCCCCACCGATGGGGCTTGGCAGTGATGGTGTGGAAATTCCCCAGAGCAGTTCAGAGCACCTAGGGGGCAAGAGGGGAATGTGCACACATGGTTTTGATTCCTGTCACCACTTGGACTAGCAGGTGCTGTTGTGGGAACTCCACAGAGCAGCCCAGGGCTCTCAGAGGATGTGGGGGAACTCGTGCCTGCACAGCGCCTGATTCCAGCCACCAACAGGACTGTGGCTGCTGGTGTGGGAATTCCCAGGAGCAGGCCAGATTGCATGGGGACTGAGGAGAACGTGCACGTAGCCTGACTCCATGCCTCCAGCGGGACTCGGTGGGCACCTGATGCAGCGATTCTCTGGGGAAGTCCCCGACAGCCAGGGCGTTCCTGGACATAGGGCATACGGGTGAGGAGGCATGGAAGAGCCAGCTGACGCCACACCAGGGGTCACCTGGAGCGCAGCCCCGGAGTGCCGCTGGCCTGACCCCACCCCCACCAGCACCGACCATAGGGATCCACCAGGACCCCTCCAACAGGCCCGCAAGGCTGCAGTGCTTGGGACCACGCCCTGGGTGCCTCAGCACATTACTGAGCCTCCAGCTTATGAAAATCATGAGGCAGGTGCGGTCTGTACAGGGGACTCTTCCCCTCAAGGCTAACCCTCCAAAACTGGGAAAGTGAGACCTTCCACCTGAATCACAGAACCGAGGAAGTTAAGCAAAATGAGGAGACAGAGGAATATGCTCCAAATGACAGAATGAGGAGGGAAAAGAAGCAGAAAAAAACCTACATGAAGAGAGTTAGCCAATCCACCTGATGAAAAGTTTAAAGCAATGGTTATAAAGATACTCAATGGGCTTGAGAAAACAATAGCAGAACTTAATACAGACCTCAGCAAAAGAACAGAAAGCTAAAAAAAAAGAACCGAGAGATGAAGTATTCAATAGAAGAAATAAAGATACAGTGGAAGGACTAAGCAGCAGACGTGAGTATGCAGATCACATCAGTGACTGGGAAGCTAGAAAAATAGAAAGGACTCAACCTGAGCAGCAGGAGGAGAAAGATTTAAAATAAATGAGGATGGGGTAAGGGACATCTGGGACAACATCAAACATCCTAACATCCAGAAAAGAGAGAAAGGAGTGGAAAATATTTTTGAAGAGATAATAGCTGAAAACTTCTTTAATCTAGGGAATGAAATAGTCTACCAGGTCCAGGAAACATAGAGACCTCAAAACAAGGTGAACTCAAGAAGGTCCAGATGAACACACATCATAATTAAAATGTCAAAGATCAAAGACAAAGAGAATCCTAAAAGCAGCAGGAGAACAGCAATGAATTACATATAAGGGAAACGCCATAAGATGGCCAGATGATTATTCTGTAGATCCTGTAGGACAGGAGGGACTGGTATGATACAAAGTGCTGAATAGGAAAAAGAATTCCAACCAAGAATACTCAAGGTTATCACTCAAAATTGAAGGAGAGATGAAGAGCTTCACAGAAAAACACAAGTTTAAAAAGTTCACCACCACTACCCCAGCCTTATGAGAAGTGTTAAGAGGAAAGGAAAAGATGCAAATAAAATCAAAGCATTTAAGAAAGGGAAACATTTCCACTGGTAAAGCAAACATATAGTAGAGGTAGTAGATCAATTACATGAAAGCAAGTATGAAGGTCAAAAAAATAAAAGTAGGATTTGTTTTCTTTTTTATGGCTGAATAATATTCCATTGTGTATGCATACAACATCTTCTTTATCCATTCATCTACGATAGACACTTAGGTTGCTTCCATATCTCGGGTATTGTAAATAGTGATACAATAAACATAGGGGTGCATATTCCTTTTTTGAATGTGGGATCTTGATTTCTTCAGGTAAATTCTTAGGAGTGGAATTCCTGGGTCAAATGGTATTTCTATTTTGAGTTTTTTGAGGAACCTCCATACTGCTTTCCACAATGGCTGAACTAATTTACATTCCCACCAGCAGCATAGGAGAGTTCCCCTTTCTCCACATCCTCGCCAGCATTTGTTGTTCCTTGTCTTTTGGATGTTGGCCATTCTGACTGGTGTGAGGTGATATCTCATTGTGGTTTTAATTTGCATTTCCCTGATAATTAGTGATATAGAGCATCTTTTTATGTGCCTGTTGGCCATTCAAATTTCTTCTTTGGAGAATTGTCTGTTCAGATCCTCTGCCCATTTTTTAATCAGGTTATTTGTTTTTTAGGTGTTCTCCCTCACTTTCTTTTTTTACAGTTTTTGCTTTAAAGTATATTTTGTATGATGTAAGTATTGCTACTTACAAAGGGTTTTTTTTATTCCTATTTGCATGGAATATATTTTTCCATACCCTCAGCTTCAGTCTGTTGTGTGTATTTAGGTCTAATGTGAATCTCTAATATCAAATAGAATGGATCTTGTTTCTTAATCCATAAAGCCACCCTATTAATTTTGAAGTCTTTTGACTGGAGTATTTTGTGCATTTACATTAAAAGTAATTATTGGTAGATATATAGTTTTTGCCATTTCTTTTAATGTTTACTAGTTATTTTATTCTCTGATCATTTCCTCCTCTTTTCTTCTCCCCTTGGCTGAGATGAGTTGATAATCAGTTGAGTTTGAACTCATTCTGATGATACTACATTTGTCACTACAATTTACTCTCATCCACACTTTATGTATGTCTTTTATAACTTTTTATCTAATGATTCCCTTAACTAATTTTTAGGTGTAATTAATTGTAGTACTTTTGTGTTTTTGACCTTCATACTGGCTTTTACGTGATTGATCTCGTACCCCTGGTCTGTTTACTTTTATCTGAAATTTTCACTTTCATTTTTTCTTGTTTCTAGAGTCCTTTTCATTCCTCTTAAATAAGACCCTTTAGCATTCTTGCAAAGCTGGTTAAAGGTGGCAAACTCTTTTCATTTATATTTATCTGGGAAGCATTTTATTCCCTTCCTCTCTGAAGGATAAACTTGCTGGGTGGAGTATTCCTGGCTGGACATTTTCTCTTTCAGTACTTTGTATATATCATTCCACTCCCTTCTGGCTCATAGAATTTCAAATTAACAGTGTATAGCTTTGGTAGTTTCCTTTGTATCTTGTTGCTTTTAAGGTTCTCTGTTTTCCTCTGATCTTTGCCTTTTTAATTATGACGATCTTGGTGTGGACTTCTTTGATTTCATTTGTTTGGTGCTGTATCTGTTTCATGAACATGGAATCTGTGTCTTTTCCCAGAATTGAGAAGCTTCAGTTTCAATTTCTTCAAATAAGTTTTCTTCTCCTTTCTCTCTCTTTCTCCTTCTGGGACTCCTATAAAATTAATTTTTAGATCTTTGATATTTTCCAGAGCTCCCTTAACCTATCTTCACTGACTTTTTTTCTGATCTTCCGCTGATGGCTTTCCACTACTGTCATTCAAGCTGCTGATTTGTTCTGTAACCTCTAGTCTGCTATTGATTCCTGCTAGTGTATTTTTCATTTCATTTATTGTTTATTGTTTTCTTTATCTCTGGTTCTGTTTTATATTTTTTATCTTCCTATGGAGCTTCTTACCGGGTTCCTCCACTCTTCTCTCAAGTATTGTGAGCATCTTTATAATCATTAATTTGAGATCTTTGTCCATCAGATTACTTAACCCAGTTTTAGTTCTTTCTCTAAAGTTTCATTATTATCATTTGTTTCAACATATTCCTCTCTCTCCTCATTTTGTTTACTTTCTGCACTTGAAGGTATGAATTAATAGAAAGAGCTACCTCTCCCAGTATTGAAGGATTGGTATTGTGAACCAAGGTTCTCTGTGTAGACTCATGTGTGTGTGAGCCAGGGGTGTCTTGGTGTCAGGGCTCTCAAGTCATGGTTGGAGGTGGGTTCAGTCATTGGGCCTCCTGAGTGGGTGCAAGTGATGTCCATGCTGGCAGAGAGGGAGCAGCCTTAGGCACAGCGCCTAGCAGTAGGCAGTGATTAACTCCACACCCACAATGTGACCTTGAGGCTAGGCATGGCCCACAGGAAAGCCCACCTCTGTAGCTATCAGCTCCATGCCCTGGTGCATAAGTGACTGATGTGCATCATTCAGGTGTGGGAAGCAATCAGCTATTCTGTGATGAAATTCCAGGGCATCACACTGTGCCCAAGAAAGCCCCATTCTCATAGTCACGGGCTCTGAGCCTGAACGCATGGTGCAGCACTGGCTCAGCTCACAGCAACGAGTCACTCCAGGGAAGCCAACCTGCACGGTTACTAGGTGAGTCCTCGGAGTGCAGTGATGGCCAGGGTGTGCTCCCCAGGGGGCACTGGCGACAGGCTCTGTGTCTTCAGGGAAGCTGCAGACTGATATGTGTGAATGTGGGCAGGGGCGGGAAGCTACCTAGACCAAGTCTGAAATTGGTGTATGTGCCCAAACCCTGTTTCTTAGGTCACTATCCATGTGGGTACTAAGTGCAAACAATGGTTCTCACCTCCAGTTTGGAGAGTTCCAGCCATTCCCTCACTAAACATCCAGTGCTTTATTTCTGTAATTTTTTTTCGCTTTTAGTGTAGATGCACTTTAAAGTTTGTTTTTCTTAATCTGCTCCATGGCAAGGGACCTATGATTTTCCTCCCCTCTGCAGGTCACTGTGTTGTGGGTGGGATTCCCTCTGTCACTGTGCCTCCAGCTCTCCTGTCATTTTCATGTGATCTTTCCATCCTTCACGGTGCAGAAGATGCTCACTAAGCCCGCAGTT
>JAVSCE010015204.1:0-44446 GCA_032199065.1 Smutsia gigantea
AATTTCCTGGTGTCTTCTGTTACTATTTCCTTTGTGGTCACACATAAATAACATGAGATTGCCCATGAAATTCAATGCTGTTCTTGTGGGTGATGGACCAGCTGTCTGAAGAGGTATGATGCTTTTGCTGATTCCTTCCAAACTTTGCTCACTCCTGGAATCCAATTATGTCTGAAACCTGGATTGTAGATTTTCTGTGTTTTGTTTTTTTTGGATTTTGTTTTTCATGAGTCTAAGGTGCCTGCCATATCAGCCCAACAGGGATGAAACTAGAGGTCAATATAAATAAAAGACAATATTTTACTCATCTTTTCTGTCCATTAAAAACTAAAGTATATCCTAAGAGGGAACTTTTCAATTTTTGGAAATGCCTCCAGGCAGAAAACTTGATCCCTTTGTCTTTTGATTTCGCTGAAAATTGGCTTGTTTTCTAGGAGGACAGGGAGTGGGGTCTGACACAAAGATAGTAGACAATAAATGTATTTTGAATTAAATTAAAATGAAGAATACTTCTTCCCCTGTAGACCTCTTAAGAGGAGTCGTCAACCAAAATGAAATTTCTGATATGCCAATTTACCACATCATTACACTGCTTAAAATCCTTCAGTGGCTTCCAAATCAGGTCCCAACTCTTTACAAGTTCATTCTATCTGATCCCTGTGTACCTTTCTTGACTATTTCTTCTCACATTCCCCCACTTCACTTCTTTGCCCTAATACAAACATATATCCATGTGCATGCATGCACACGTACACAAACACACACACTTTGAATAGATCTACTCACACAAGACTATGTGCCATTCCTGAAGGCCACTGTATTCCACCAAGCATTTGCTGACCAAAGCACCCTTTCTTACTTTACCTGGTGTACTCTTAATCATTTAGAGATTCAGCTCAAGCACTAGTTCCACTATGAGCCTTTTCTTGACTTTCTCTTGTGGACAATAGTGCTTTTCTCTTTATGCTCAAAGAACCTTGTAAACATTTCCCAGTATTACACAGTTACTCTGCTAAAATAGTTTCCACGGACATTTTCTTCAGTACACTGTGTGTTTCTGAAGAGCAGTAACTGTATCATATATTTTTAAAATCTTCTCTGCTGTTTTGAGTGGTAATTGACCCCATTAGCCACTTTTTAAATGCCTGTTAAAGGCATGAATGGTAGGTGGTAAAAATCAAGTTCTTATGTAATAGAACTTCAGCCCACCCCGACCTCTCCATACCTGCCCAGACAGGCATGGCCATATGACTAAGTTTTTAATAAGAAGAATGACAATGTAATTTTGTCTTTCCTGCTTCCCACTGACTGGGGAAGGGTGGCAATTGAGCTGTCTTCTTGAACTCAGAGATAGAAACTAATGTTGAAGTTGACTGAGTTGCCCTGACAGCCTGGGAACATAACCGTGGTGACCAAAGCAGCCACACCACCCTACTCAGGATGTCATATTAGAAAAAAATTGATCTCCAACATATTTAAGCCACAATATTTTAGGGTCTCTTTTTTATAGCAACTTGGCCTTTACACTAAGTAATGTGGTTAAAATAGAAACTGTTTTCTCTGATACCTTATTTTCTCAGCTTTATACCATAGAAAATAGTTCCCACTTTCATTGTGTATTGGGGTACAACTTGAGAATATGTCATAAGAAACATTTAAATATTAATTTTAATGAAGAGTTACTAGATTGCATCAGATTTATCAAGTCACACTCCAACATTATTATTCATTGCCTATTGAATTCAAATCATAATAAAAAACAAAAACAGAAATAGACTTATCTCAGGAACAGAAACTTTATTATTTTTATTAAAAATGTACTCAATGGCTCTTCCTTACCTCAGCTGCTGTATCTTCTTTTCATGCTCAGGAACTGATAATTAGTTTCAGGCCCAGCCTTGTCTCCTGTTCTAGGAAAACCTTGACCTTGAGTAGGAAAGTTGAAGCTACTCCAGACTAATAGGTTAATCTCTAGTGTGGTTCTGGCCCTCAGCATCAGATCATTGTGCTTTTTATTCTGAAACCCAATATCCATCCTTCTTTCTGTTTCTGACTTCTGCATTCATTTTTTAGAAACCCAAATGGTAACTAAAATACTGCAAGACTGGAGTTCCATCCTTGCAATTGCTAGTGACTTCTGCCAGGATGCATTTCCTTGAACCAGATTATATGACTGCACTTGCACTTTTCCTGCTAAATGAAAGCAGAAGTCTGGAAGCATAATGTATTAGATACATATTTTATATATTCCATTCACATCTCAATGAATTTAGTATGTTTGTTGTCAGTATTTTATTTTTGATAAAGAAATGTAACTGTTGGGATATGAAAGCATGGCCTCAAACTCCATTCCTCTCAGCTGACCACTCAATATGGAAGCAGTATTTTTAGCTTCCTATTGAAACTTTATGGTTGCAAAAGACATTTTCCAATTAAAGATGAACAGAAATCTAACAGCTATTAGACAGTTTTACAATAATTTCTGTGCACCATGACTTTTTGGTAATATATAACATATGGATCATGCAGTGTATTTTATTTAAGAATTTAAAAATAGATTCATTATGCAGTTTATATACTTAATAGGCCCCTGGTTACCTGTAAAATGCTTTGCTTTACATTTGTTCAAAATGTGTTTTATGCAAGATTTTGACTATAATTTATATAATTTAAAGTTTGAATTTTTTTGTCAGTTTTCACAGAGAATGTATTGAGAAAATTTAACAATAAATTATTCAGATTTGCTTTGCATAATAAAATATATGCCTAGACACTGATAGAAAATTACAAGAATGTTTTGCAAAGGAGTAGTAAAACTGTGAACAAATTGTTTTAAAATTTTTAGATGTTTTCAATGTGGGAAATTGAATAAAGGGAAAATACAGGGTTCTCTATGCATTATTTCTTAAAATTGCATGTGAACTTAAAATTATCTCAAAATAAAAATTCAATTAAATTTAGCAGTAGTGAAAGAATCCAATAAGAAAAAAATGTAAGTTCAACAAAGAAAATCAATAGCTTATGTATTCTAGAAATAACCAATTAGAAAATAAAGTAGAGAACTATCTCATTCATAATAGCATCAGCAATAATAAAATGCTATGGAAGAAGCCTAATAAGTAAAGTTTAATATTAAGAACTTAAGGAATGGGGTATGAGTAGGGACTTGATAATATGGGTAAATGTAGTAACCACACTGTTTTTTCATGTGAAACCTTCATAAGAGTGCATATCAATAATACCTTAAGAAATAAAAAGAAAAAAGAACTTAAGGAAAATATAAAATTTTGCTGAAATAATTGAGACATGAATATATATATGATGATCACAAAAACTAGAAGACTGTATTATAAATAAATCCTCTCCAAATTAAACTATGAATTTGTGTGATTCCAATAAAAATATCCCAAAGTGATAAACTGTTAGAAAAAAATTACAAACTTCCTAAATACCAAAAGGTGTACTGAAAGAGAGTAGAATAAAATAGATCACTAAAAAATATTTATATAAAATATAAACATATATATGTATGAACATGTAAATCTATAAAATAATGAGAGAAGGAGGCCATAATATTGATTATATCAGTAAATATAAATGAACTAATGAAATTATCTCTAGGATGTATTAGGTGAAAGAAGCAAAGTGAAGTAAAATATGCATGGTATGCTATCACTTATATACATAAACACATTTGCTTATGCTAAAATAAAACAATGGAAGAATAAACTATAACATTACAAATACTAATATGGATAAGGGTAGCATTAAGGTAGAGGAAACTAAGTAGAAGGTAGAATTCTTAGACTGCACCTTGTTTTGTAGATTTGGACACATTTCTCCAAAGAAGATACATAAGTATTTATATAATTATAAAGCAGTTAAATTAAAAAAAAAGAACTTAAGATTTTGTCTATTGGTGGCATAGCCACACAAGTAGGAACTATTCCAAAAAACTGTAAGAAAGAGTGATCTTGTTGCACATCACTAGAGGATTTACTGAGAATGAAAAATAAGGAAAAATGTTCTCATGATTTCAATGTTATTGTGGTGGCTATTCTGAGATTATTGAGTGTAGCATTGGATAAAGCAAATGTGCAATTTTTGTTTTGAGAACTGGAATTTTTGGCATGAGAGAAAGTATATCTAGATTTAGGGTCAATAAAATGAAGATTTTAAACTGGAAGTATCAGTATGACCTACTGAGATATATTTTTGTAAAAAACATTTCTATCTCTGTTCACTGCAAACTTATAGAAACAATGACTAATCCAGTAATCATAAATTTTCCTAGTGCCCAGATTATGTTTCTAAATAAAGTTTTCTGCTAAAATAAAACAGAGCTCTAAGGAGAAACGACAGATTTGAGGTCTGGGTCAGGAAATCTACAAATTGATTTTATAACTTCCTATTACACTGGAAAGCAAAAGTCATATGAAGCAATAATCTGATTATATCTAAAGAAAGAAAGAGATCATCTGAATAGGTTTCCATGGGTCAGAGAAGGCACAGCAATGAATTTTAGCACATTAAATGTATATTTATATGTTATTGTTAGTTAATATATTATTAGTTAATTAATGTATCACTCACCTATAGTGACAATTTTCTAGCCAGTTAGGAAATACCATCCATTTTGTTCTTCAGTGTTTCTGCATGTTTCACAACACTCGGGTTATCCTCCTAATTTTAATTTAGGGTTATCATATCCTTTTTAGTAAAAAGAGAAATACATAATAATGTCTTTCAGTAATCTGTGACCTGTAGTAATCCTTCAGCCAGAATCAAACTGCTTCTCAAATGAGGTCTTGTTATGTTTATTTTTCTGCAGAATACTTGAATTTCTTTTTGAGTGTAATTCTGCAGAGCCCTGCAAGCACTGGTACACAGAATTATTACCATGTCATTTGCATGAGTATAATAGATTACATAATTGGCCTGTCTAGGAACCCAAACAAGCACCCTCCAGGTTGTGCCAGAGCATTTTGCATGCTGCTGTGGAGTGCAGCCTCTTTGGGGACTCCACTATAAATGCTAGACAGATGGCTATTTACCTAAACTCTTTAACAATGAAGAGGGAATTCATTCAAGGAAATACTATTATTTAAGAAGCTAATTTCAGCCTTAATAACCATAATAAGATTGCTAAAGCCTGGATAAATTCTCTAAAAACTTAGAACTAATCAAGTTCAACTGCTTTGGAAAAGGAATCTCTAGAGTATAAAGTGAAATCTGATCAAGATTTTCTTAATTCATTAACTAAACCAAAAAACATGCTAAGTGCCTATCAAAATTCCTGAGAGATTTGGGATATGTCCATTCCTTGAGACTCCTGGTATCTTAAAAAATGAAGAGCTACCAAAACAGTGTAAATAACAACATTGTGAAATACTTTATAAGCTTATATTATATTGATCAAGTATGAACTTTTAACACAGATAAAGTTCTCTGACCATGCATGTAAAAACTTCTTTGGTGATAAATGGCAAAAGGCTGCATTGAAGGCCCTTTATTGATTGTGAAGCCCCATGGTGTTCTTAAGCATATAGTTCACCCAGAAGTCCAGAACCTAGGTTTATTGTCCATTCTGCTGCTTACTTTAGAATATGTTAATGGTCAAGGGGCTCATTCGTTCTTGCATTCAGCTGCTATAGCAATAAACCTGGAAGAAAATACTTGACATGCTTGAAAAGAGCTAAATCATATCATCTCTTCTACTCCAAGAAGTATGATGGGTAATCATTTCACAAAGGCCCTTGGTTCTGCTCCTCTGGGGGAACTCTCTCCCTGGGTGTGGACATTCATTTCAATTTGTCCCTCCCTCTGTATTATAACTGAGTTCTGCAAGCTGGCCTACGCCTGCCCAGACTGTGTGAAGCATTTATCACACTCAGTACCTCCTGAAAATCGCTAGGAAAATATGATTTTTGAGTATACATAAGTCTGCAGGAAGAACTCTGGGCCCTTCCCATTTCTCTTCTGGTTTCCATTTAGATGACTATGTCTGAGAAAAAGACATAAGGTCATTCCAATTAGCAAATAATATATTTTAAAACTTGTCTTCTAATAATAGTTATATAATTTAAAATAATAATAGGATCATATTTTGAAAATATTGAATTGATGTTTAAAAAATATTAAAATTTCTTCGGCATGGTGCATTGATGCTTCCAGTTTGTTCCAAAATTATTGCCACATTTAAAAAGTTGACATTAAAATATAGCATTTAGAATAAAATTATGATTCTAGAAATTAATTAGAATAATTAATTATTTTATATATCATTTTCAGCAATCACAACCACCATCACCTTGAAGAATTTCCACTGTGTTTATAAAGGCCTTAGAAATACACAGCCAAAGTAACCACACAAGTTAACCTCATTAGCTCAAAGTATCTTTGGCCAATCATTTCCTGGGGGGATAATAGAGTTTCTAAGGACACCATAGAAGCCTTTGTTACAAACAATATTAAGTAGTGATTTAGAGGTGTTCGGCAGATAAGAAGCTAATCTAGATTAGATACTTGATACCTGTTTCAGATAAATCTGTTTAATTAATTGGATATAATCTATAATCAATGACACATTTTTCTAGTCTAAAATAAATATTAAGAATAAATAATTATTAGAATAAATAATAAATATTATTATTTTTATAAATAAATATATCAACACTGATAAACATTTGTTTTTTCTACTTTTAATTTGTTGTTAAGGGTATTACAACACAGAGGAAATTTGAGCAGTCCTTGTTTTACGTAACTCTAGAATGTCTATGTCATGACAAAATTAAAATTCTACTCCCAGTGAAGGACCCAGGACTTTTATATGGCACTCTACCTCTTACAAATACAGAGTTTAGATATTTTTAGTTATTATTTTGCTCTTAATTAGTCCTTTTTTAATGACAGAGAGTGATATACAATAAAAATATAATTATTGCAGTGACTAAAGTTAAGGCTAAATCTGTGTGCATAGTCATAATTTCCTTAGAATAAATTTTAGAAGCAGAATTACACATATTTTAATCAATAAATAGAAATAGATAAAGCATATTCCTGAACACTTAGGCATTTTCTGTTCCTTCTAGATTGTACAAGACAACCATTTCTCTGGACAAAGTGTGGGTATTATTTTATACATATTTAATTTTATCTGGACAATATATAAAAAGATAAAAAAGTAGAGCTTTAAAAGAGATAAAAGATACTTTCCCATTATTAATAATATATTGTGTCTTAGAGAAAAGAGATGTGTTGAAGAAAATGCAATGCATTCAGAGGATGTGCTAATAACTATAAAGAATTTATATGAAGCTAAAGGGGAGAAAAATCACATATTTTAATAGATTTGCATTATATTGCAACCACATGCAAAGAGAATGTAGTACCCCTTTATGTTGATACATGATTACTTTTAATGGATGAAATAAGCTCTGCTAAATATATAAGCATAAAATATTGAAAAAAAATTTGCTGTTCACTTCAGAGCTATGAAAATGAAGAAATTTCATCACTGGTTATTATCTGGTTCTATTTGAGGGAAATAAACCATATATGAGACCATAAATACTGGATTGTGCTAATGTAAAGAGAATAGCAAAATTGGTATATTTAATTCTTGGATGTGCAACTCTGTTAACATAGACTGCATTTTAATTTTAGTTTGGCTTACTTTAGTTTATGCTTGTCTTTATTCAGAACTCAGTGTTGATAAACTAGGAAATCTTATCTTAATTTGACATGTCAGTAGCTACCCCACTTTCTGATTCTTATTCTCTTGAAATAAATATGAGAGTTATGTGATATGAGGCAGTAAAAAGAACACAGGATCTTGGAGTCAGAAAGACTTGAGTTTAAATTTATAACATGGCATATATTAACTTTATAAATTTGGTCAATCTCATATGTAAAACCACTTATTAATACCTATTATCTTACCAACATTTGTTAATAAATAAGAATAGGGACTCTCTTGTTACCCTCCTGGCATGAGCCAGGAGCTCTGTCCTTTCACTTTATCTCTAAATAAAACCCTGTACCTTGCTCTCCTAAAAATAAATAAATGAGAACAGGTAAAGTTGTATGACTCTTTAATGCTGCAGAATTGACTGTATTATTCAAGGTAGGTTAACTGATATAAATAAAAAAAAATTAAGTGTCATAATACAGTAAAAGCTTATTTCTTGTTTATGTCACAGACATAAGTCATTGGGTTGGGGTACGTATATTTGCTGTGCCATCTCATAGTACATCAAAGTCCTCTGGTGGCTGGGAGATAGAAACAGAGGAAGTTTGAAGAATAAAGTGGGAGGTTTAGCAAGCCAGGCCTGGATTCTGCATAAATCACATCCAACCACATTCCATCAGCCAAAATTCAGTTATGTGGCCACATAAATAAAGAGGCTAGTTGTATGCTCAAAAAAAAAAAAAAAAAGAAAAAGAAAGAAACAGTTTTGGTAGCCATCTAGCCGGTCTCTGCTCACTGACCTGAATGACCCAAACCAATTTAACTGACCTAAGTAATCTACACCATTTGACTTAGGCTAGTTTAGCTTTTTACAAATACTAAATTAAAAAAAAAGGTATTAGTAGCCTATTATCATAGTGATAGCTGATGACTACAAGGTTTCCATTCCTATTATTCTTATGTTTGTTTTCTTGTATTTAATAGGCCTTTATCTGGCTATTTAAAGATTTTCTTCACAAACTAATTTTCAAGAGTTTGATTTTAATGTAGCCTGGTGTTATTTTCCTTGTTTTATCCTGTTTGGGGTTTTTTGAGCTTCTCAGATCTGTAGATGTATAGCTTTCATTAAATCTGGACGTTTTAGGTCATTATTGCTTTGAATGGTTTTTCTTTGTCCCTCTGCTTCTAGGACAACAATTGTATGTAATGCTAGACTGCTTGGTATTACCCCATAGGACATTGCTACCATTGTAACTGTTTCTATTAACTGACTTTTCTCTTGGATTTGGGTCACATTTCCTACTTCTTGGAATAGCTAGTATTTTTTTATTGAATGATGCACATTTAAAATTTTTATTGTTGAATGTCTAGATTTTTTTGGCCTTCTTTAAAGAAAGTTGGAGTTTGTTTTGATAGGTAGGTCATTTAATTATAGTTTTGTTTGATCCATTTATTGCTTGTTTTTAAGCTTTCTTTAGATAGGTTTAGGGTTGCCTTTGTCCTAGAAAAATTTAGTCCCAACACTAAGGAATTGACCTTCTCGTTCTACTGAATATCCCAAGGACCCTACGCTCTGGGTAGTTTGAACTCAAACATCTCCTGAGTGAGTGCTGGAATAACTCAACTTATAAACCTATAGTTGCTCTTTTCTACCTATGCATATTTTTGGGGATTTTTGTGTTATTCTTTCCTTTCTGGAACTCTGCTCTGCAATTTCCCTCTGCCTCAGTCATTGAACTCTGATTTTTGGCTTCTTGAATAAGTAAACTGAACACTTTGCTTGGGATTCCCTTTCTGCTCCAGTGTTCCCAGTGTCCCTCTGAAAAGAAAATTGGTCAGTTATGGACTAAACTCATTTTTTTTCTCAAAGATCACATTTCTATATTGCCTATATTACAATGTCTGAAGTCCCTTAAAATATATTTATCTAGTTTTCTAGTTGTTTACGGTGGCAAGGTAATAGGTTTCTATTACTCCATCATGATCAGAAGTAGACTTCTCAATTCAATCATTTTTAGGCCCATTATCTGAAATAGAATTTTAATGTTTACATTTTTTTTTTAAAAAGATGAGATTTGAATCTAAGGGCAATCAACATACTATTCTTCAGCCCATGGTCTTGTCCAAACTAAATAAAAATACTACATATGAGAGATTTGTCTATTTAAATCATTCCTTCTTATTAACTCCCTTTCCAACATATTCTTAATGTTTTCACTTTTTCAGGTTTAATCTCTAATCCTTTTCCTACTGCTCATTTTCTAGCTAAAAGATGAAGAATGGATAATCAAGACACTTCCTTATAAATAAATACAATAATTATCAATTTAAGACAGCCTTCTCATTGATGCTATTGTTACAGGTAATGATAAATGAATACAATTTCAGCTTCTAGAATAAGGGATATGCCTGATTCACACACTAATCCCAGTAGCAATCATTGTAGCCAACTGTTGATGCAATTCTAATCACTCATTAAAGGGATTTTTAAAACCAGATAAGATGTGCAGATGATTTTCTGCCTGCCTAGTGCTTTCAGATACTTCTCCAGCCACTAGTTCATAATATACCGTCCTTTAAAATATAATACTAAATGAACCAGTTATTTTTTAATTAGTTCATGTGTTAAAATGTTCAGCTCTATTTCTTTTTGAATTGCTGCTATGTATCTGTATATATGCTATGGGGCAGTTAATTGTTTCCCACCACCCAAAAAAATAGGTAAATGGATTATTAAACATGTTTTCTTTTTATGAGTTAATTATTTAAAAGTATGCATTTCCATATATTCTGATCATGATATTCTGTTGGGCCTGATGCAGAAAAATTTGTTAGATTATATTTAATTATTTATATTCCATCTACTCCCCAAAGAATTTGAGGTAACTAATACCAGGGCTAAGATCATGCTAAATAATGCTTTTTGAAAGCACAAGCTTGTCATTAGTTTTCTTTTCTTTCTTTCTCATGAAAGAATACATAAAGAAGGAACATTAATTTTCCTAGTATTCACTGAGTGCTTTCTGTGTTGTGGAAACTACTTTGTATGCTGGAAAGTTAGCAATGAATAAGAGAAGATTTTTGCTCTCAGGGAGCTCACATTCTCTTGGCAGGAGATGGAAAAAGAAAATTGCACAGGCAACGAAGCATATAAACACAGGAAACTGAGGTAGCAATAAGGACGATAATATAAAATAGAAGAGCTATCACCTTCAATAGAGGGATGTAGCACCCAAGAGACCTCACAGGAAGGGATCAAAGTAATTTCTCTAGAAGGTAAATGTTTCTAAAGTTTGAGGAAGTGAAACGTATGCTGAAATGTGAATGACAAGAAGTCAGGTCTGTGAAGTTAGGTGGAGGAAAGAGCTGGAGCAAAGGCCCTGAGGCAGGTGTGTTCCAGGCACAGCAATCATCCCTCTCAAGCAAAAATGGAAAGTTAGAAGTTAGTATGGCTGGATGAGAGGCTTTGAATTCCAGAATACTCCTCTAGACAATCACACAATCTGGGGAACACTTTATCTTAGAATATGTTAGAATAAGACTTTGACTTTTCCATATGCAATTTATGGATACCATTTTCTTATGTCTGCATTTCCTTAGGTGATTAATCTACATCCAGTTTTTTTTTAACTGCTAAACTGATTTAATTAAAAATGCATATATTTGATAAATTACATTTCTCATTCATTTACTACGTTTGAGGTCATGTTTATATGTATACCGTGCCTTCTATCATTTAATTTTCATAGCAACTCTGCCATACACAGCTCATAGTAACTGATTTTCTGAATAGTAAGACTTAGGGACTCTTTCTTTTTCTATCTGCTGATCTGTATGGACTTCATCTGTGAGTGTTGCCTTTTGTCCAGTGGGGAATACAGGTAAGAGATTGGAGGAAGGGAGGAGAGTGAGGTTAGGATATTAGTTGCCCTGGATCCCTTCCTGTGAGGTCTCTTGGGTGCTACATCCCTCTATTGTAGGTGATAGCTCTTCTTAAGATTAACTTCTCTGCCAGGCTTACTCCTTCCACTTTCCAGTAGTTGCTTTTTTTCCTCCTCCCTCTCAGCCTCAGAATGATAACAGCCCCAGAGTACTGGATAGCCCTTATGGTTTCTGTACATACTACCCAAAGTTTTGCAAATAGTCCCTTTATTAAGCCTTTCTGAATTTATTTTAATTTGAGTGGGCCATTTGTGTCCTGTTGGGATCCTGACTGATAAAGAAGGGGAAATCAGGGGGCATTTATTGTAAGTGCATGTGTGCCTACCAGGCACACTGTTTATTTGGGGTGGCATAGATGGATGCTGTTAGAGTTGATTGATTAGGGAGTTAATGACACTCAAGCCATTTTTGTCATTACCACGATTATATTCTATTTTTACCAGTCTCTACTGATGTTAGGACTTCCCTTTCACCATGGGCGTACTCTGTGTTTGAGTTCTTTCATTTGCAGACTATTCATATGGCCTCAATACTAGGTTTTGTACTCTTTTAGGTTAGGGACTATTTATTCATCTTTGTGCCCTGAATTCAAGTACACTGGTATGCTTTAGTAGGCACACAGTACAGCTGTAATTTAATAATCCACCTGCCTTCCTCTAAGGATGAGCATGAGCTGAAGTACGCAAGTACATTAGCAAAACACATTTTACTTTTTGATATTAGCGTCCATAAAAACCCCAAACAATATATTGTTGATGTGTTATATCTGTAAATATTATATAAATGGATGTGTTTGACTGTATTTCTTTTCTATAGCATCTGCTATAGGAGAAAAGCTGGATAAATGCCTGAAGGAGTGGGCAATTGTAACATTTTAGTAGTATATAGTGATCTAGTTCCAAGTTTAAATAATACAGGAAATTTTATCTTCTGACTTTTTTTTGCTTATTAATATTTCTTCCCAAATGTTCTCAAACACTGGATATTGAGGTCTCTTACTTTGAAAGCTTGACTGCAGATACCCTGACAATAGTTTTCTACCTTTATTTAAAAGTTTTTTTAAATATAATTTATATTATTATCATTAATTTACAATTACATGTGCAATATTACGATTATTAAACTACCCCTTCATCAGGTCCCCCCCACCAACCCCATTACAGTCACTGTCCATCAGCGTAGTGACATGCTATACAATCACAACTTGTCTTCTCTGAGTTGTACTGCCCTCCCCGTGCCTCCCCAACATTACATCTGCTAATCGTAATGCCCCTTTTTCCCTCTTATCCCTCCCTTCCCGCCCATTTTCCCCAGTCCCTTTCCCTTTGGTAAATATTAGTCAGTTCTTGGGTTCTGTGACTCTGCTGCTGTTTTGTTCCTTCAGTATTTTTTCTTTGTTCTTAAACGCCCATTTGATACTTGTCTTTTTCGGCTTGGCTTATTTCACTGAGCATAATACACTCTGGCTCCATTAATGTTGTTGCAAATGGTAGGATTTGTTTTCTTCTTATGGCTGAATAATATTCCATTGTGTATATGTACCACATCTTCTTTATCCATTCATCTACTGATGGACACTTAGGTTGCTTCCATTTCTTGGCTATTGTAAATAGTGCTGCAATAAACATAGGGGTGCATCTGTCCTTTTCAAATTGGGCTGCTGCATTCTTAGGGTAAATTCCTAGGAGTGGAATTCCTGGGTCAAATGGTATTTCTATTTTGAGTTTTTTGAGGAACCTCCATACTGCTTTCCACAATGGTTGAACTAATTTGCAGTCCCACCAGCAGTGTAGGAGGGTTCCCTTTTCTCCACATCCTCGCCAACATTTGTTGTTGTTTGTGTTTTGGATGTTGGCCATCCTCACTGGTGTGAGGTGATATCTCATTGTGGTTTTAATCTGCATTTCTCTGATGATTAGCGATGTGGAGCATTTTTTCATGTGCCTGTTGGCCATCTGAATTTCTTCTTTGGAGAAGTGTCTGTTCATGTCCTCTGCCCATTTCTTAATTGGATTATTTGCGTTCTGTTGGTTAAGGTGCATGAGTTCTTTATATATTTTGGATGTCAACCCTTTATCAGATACGTTTTTTATGAATATATTCTTCCATACTGTAGGAAGTCTTTTTGTTCTACTGATGGTGTCCTTTGCTGTGCAGAAGCTTTGCAGCTTGATATAGTCCCACTTGTTCATTTTTGCTTTTGTTTCCCTTACCCGGGGAGATATGTTCATGAAGAAGTCGCTCATGTTTATGTCCAAGGGATTTTTGCCTATGTTTTTTTCTAAGAGTTTTATGGTTTCATGACTTACATTCAAGTCTTTGATGTACCTTGAGTTTACCTTTGTGTATGGGGCTTGACAGTAGTCCAGTTTCATTCTCTTACATGCAGCTGTCCAGTTTTTCCAACACGAGCTGCTGAAGAGGCTGTCATCTCCCCATTGTATATCCAAGGCACTTTTATCAAATATTAATTGACTGTATATGTTTGGGTTAATGTTTGGATTTTCTATTCTGTTCCACTGGTCTGTGGGTCTGTTTTTGTGCCAATACCAACTTGTCTTGATTACTGTGGCTTTGTAGTAGAGCTTGAAGTCAGGGAGTGTAATTCCCCCTGCTTTATTCCTCCTTCTCAGGATTGATTTGGCTATTCGGGGTCATTTTTGGTTCCATATGAATTTTAGAATTATGTGCTCCAGTTCATTGAAGAAAGCTGTTGGTAGTTTGATAGGGATTGCATTGAATCTGTAGATTGCTTTAGGTAATATAGCCATTTTGACAATATTTATTCTTCCTAGCCAAGAACATGGGATGCATTTCCATTTGTTAGTGTTCTCTTTAATTTCTCTAAGGAGTGTCTTGTAGTTTTCAGAGTACAGGTCTTTCAATTCCATCGTTAGGTTTATTCCTAGGTATTTTATTCTTTTTGATGCAATTGTGAATGGAATTGTTTTTCTGATTTCTCTTTCTGTTAGTTCATCATTAGTGCATAGGAAAGCAACAGACTTCAGTGTGTTAATTTTGTATCCTGCAACTTTGCTGAATTCAGATATTAGTTCTAGTAGTTTTGGAATGGAATCTTTAGGGTTTTTTATGTACAGTGTCATGTCATCTGCAAATAGTGACAATTTGACTTCTTCTTTACCAATCAGGTTGCCTTGTATGTCTTTGTTTTGTCTGATTGCTGTGGCTAGGACCTCCAGTACTATGTTGAATAACAGTGGAGAGAGTGGGCATCCCTGTCTTGTTCCCGATTTTAGATGAAAAGCTTTCAGCGTCTCGCCGTTAAGTATGATGTTAGCTGTGGGTCTGTCATATATAGCCTTTATGATGTTGAGGTACTTGCCGTCTATACCCATTTTGTTGAGAGTTTTAATCAGGAATGGATGCTGAATTTTGTCAAATGCTTTTTCAGCATCTATGGAGATGATCATGTGGTTTTTGTTCTTCTTTTTGTTGATGTGGTGGATGATGTTGATGGATTTTCGAATGTTGTACCATCCTTGCATCCCTGGGATGAATCCCACTTCATCATGGTGTATGATCCTCTTGATGTATTTTTGAATTCGGTTTGCTAATATTTTGTTGAGTATTTTTGCATCTACGTTCATCAGGGATATTGGTCTGTAATTTTCTTTTTTGGTGAGGTCTTTGCCCGGTTTTGGTATTAGAGTGATGCTGGCTTCATAGAATGAGTTTGGAAGTATTCCCTCCTCTTCTATTTTTTGGAAAACTTTAAGGAGAATCGGTGTTATTTCTTCTCTATATGTCTGGTAAAATTCAGAGGTGAATGCATCAGGCCCGGGGGTTTTGTTCTTGGGTAGTTTTTTGATTACCAATTCAATTTTGTCGCTGGTGATTGGTCTGCTTAGTTTTTCTGTTTCTTGCTTGGTCAGTCTTGGAAGGTTGTATTTTTCTAAGAAGTTGTCCATTTCTTCTATGTTTTCCAGCTTGGTAGCATATAGATTCTCATAATATTCTCTTATGATTCTTTGTATTTCTGTGGGTTCCGTCGTGATTTTTCCTTTCTCATTTCTGATTGTTTTTATGTGTGTAGATTCCCTTTTTCTCTTAATGAGTCTGGCTAGGGGTTTATCTATTTTGTTTATTTTTTCAAAGAACCAGCTCTTGGTTTTATTGATTTTTCTCTATTGTTTTATTCTTCTCAATTTTATTTATTTCTTCTCTAGTCTTTATTATGTCCCTCCTTCTGGTGACTTTGGGTCTCATTTGGTCTTCTTTTTCCAACTACAGTAATTGTGTCTTTAGACTACTCATTGGGGAATGTTCTTCTTTCTTTAAATAGGCCCGGATGGCAATGTACTTTCCTCTTAGAACTGCCTTTGCTGTGTCCCACAGAAGTTGTGGCTTTGTGTTGTTGTTGTCATTAGTCTCCATATATTCTTTGATTTCTGTTTTGATTTGGTCGTTAACCCATTGATTAATTAGGAGAGTGTTGTTAAGTCTCCATGTATTTGTGAGCCTTTTTGATTTCTTTCTAAAATTTATTTCTAGTTTTATACGTTGGTGATCTGAAAAGTTGGTTGGTAGGATTTCAATATTTTTGAAATTACTGAGGTTCTTTTTATGGCCTATTATGTGGTCTATTCTGGACAATGTTCCATGTGCACTTGAGAAGAATGTGTATCCAATTGCTTTTGGGTGTAGAGTTCTGTAGATGTCTGTTAGGTCCATCTGTTCTAGTGGGTTGTTCAGTGCCTCTGTGTCTTTACTTATTTTCTGTCTGGTTGATCTGTCCTCTGGAGTGAGTGGTGTGTTGAAGTCTCCTAAGATGAATGCGTTGCTGTCTATTTCCTCTTTTAATTCTGTTAGAATTTGTCTCACATATGCTGACGCTCCTGTGTTGGGTGTATATATATTTATAATGGTTATATCTTCTTGTTGGACTGACCCCTTTATCATTATGTAATGTCCTTCTTTATCTTTTGCTACTTTCTTCGTTTTGAAGTCTATTTTGTCTGATACAAGTGCTGCAACACCGGCTTTGTTCTCTTTGTTGTTTGCATGAAATATCTTTTTCCATCCCTTCACTTTTAGTCTGTGTATATCTTTGGATTTGAGGTGAGTTTCTTGTAGGCAGCATATAGATGGGTCTTGCTTTTTTATCCATTCTGTTACTCTGTGTCTTTTGATTGGTGCATTCAGTCCATTTACATTTAGGGTGATTATTGATAGGTATGTACTTATTGCCATTGCTGGCTTTAGATTCGTGGTTACCAAGGGTTCAAGGGTTGCTTCTTTACTATCTAACAATCTAACTTAACTTTCTTGTTAAGTTATTGTAAACACAGTCTGATGTTTCTTTCTTTCTCTCCCTTCTTATTCCTCCTCCTCCATTCTTTCTATACTAGGTGTTTTATTCTTTGTCTTTAGTTAGTTTTTGGATGGTCTGCTTTCTTTGCTATGATTTTATTTTCTCTGGTGAAATCTTTTTAGCCTTAGGTGTGCTTCCATCTAGAGCAGTCCATTCAAAGTATCCTGTAGTGGTGGTTTATGAGAGACAAACTCTCAACTTTCGTTTATCTGGAAATTGTTTAATCCCTCCATCATATTTAAATGATAATTGTGCTGGATACAATATTCTTGGTTCGAGGCCCTTCTGTTTCATAACGTTAAATATATCATGCCATTCTCTTCTGGCCTGTAAGGTTTCTGTTGAGAAGTCTGATGATAGTCTGATGGGTTTTCCTTTGTAGGTGATCTTTTTTCTCTCTCTAGCTGCCTTTAATACCCTGTCTTTATCTTTGATCTTTGCCATCTTAATTATTATGTGTCTTGGTGTTGTGTTCCTTGGGTCCCTTGTGTTGGGAAATCTATGAGTTTCGGTGGACTGCGAGACTACTTCCTTCCCCAGCGAGGGAAAGTTTTCAGCAATTATTTCTTCAAAGACACTTTCTATCCCTTTTTCTCTCTCTTCTTCCTCTGGTACTCCTATAATGCGAATATTGTTCCGTTTGGATTGGTCACACAGTTCTCTTAATATTCTTTCATTCCTAGAAATCCTTTTATCTCTCTCTGCCTCAGCTGCTCTGTACTCCTGTTCTCTGTTTTCTATTCCATTAACAGTCTCTTGCATCTCATCCATTCTGCTGTTAAGCCCGTTGATCACTTGTCTGATTTCTGTATTGTCTTTCCTCATTCCCTCACTTCCTCCCTCAGCTCTTGCACATTTCTCTGTAGGTCCATCAGCATGGTTATGACTTTTATTCTGAATTCTTTTTCAGGGAGGCTGTGCATTTCCATCCCTTCAGACTCCCTCTCTGGGGTTGTCTGGTTGATTTTGGTCTGAACCATATTCCTCTGTCTTTTCATAGCTATATAATTGGTCACTGATAGTTGCCACGTATGTCAGCTGGACTCTTTAAGACTTTAAAAATAGAAGAAAAAAAAAGAGAAAAAAAAAAGAAAAAAGAAAGAAAGAAAAAAAGAAAAAAAAAGAAAATACAAAAACAAAACCAAAACCAAAACAAAACAAAAAAAACAAGAAAAATGCCCACCGGACATAGATTCTGTGGGAATGCTCTAGGTGGCGCTATTGCCCCACTATTCCAGAGCTGTGACTGTGCTGCTCCGCAGGGCCCTTTATCGCTCTGGCAGGGGTGGGAATGAATAGGTGGCTGTTGATCTCAGTGAGAAGAGTTAAGTATGGCTATGCTTCGTCAGTCGCCAGCTAAGGCATCTGAAACTCCCCAGGCCTCGCAGCCTGCTGGGCTGATTGTGCTGGGTCGATCCCGCTCCTCCGCTGGGCTCCTGTCTC
Source organism: Smutsia gigantea (assembly GCA_032199065.1). Taxonomy (NCBI): domain Eukaryota; kingdom Metazoa; phylum Chordata; class Mammalia; order Pholidota; family Manidae; genus Smutsia; species Smutsia gigantea. The sequence continues at coordinate 18,408 of JAVSCE010015204.1, forward strand.
TTTAAGACCGCTGAAGAAAGTGCGCACATTTTTTTTCCTTCCCAGGAGCCGCCTGCAAGCACCCTGGCGCGTTTACCGCTCAGATCCTGCCCCTCTGTCTCTCCAATCTCCGCTGCACTGCGCAATGTGGGTCAGTGCTCCCCGCGCAGATCACTGTGGCTGGCTACTTCGTGGGGTGTACTTCCACTCTCTCCCGGCTCTGAATCCTCTCCTCCCACCGGTGCGCTGGTGTGGGGGATGTCTCAGGTCCCGCCGGGTTGCGGCTCTGTATCTTACCCGCTTCTTGGGTTGCCAAGACCTCTCGGGTGTAGCCGCACGCTTTGCGCTTTCTGTGTATTCTCGTCTCTCTTTTAGGAATAGATGTATTTTCTGTGTTTTTGTAGATAAATATAGTGTTGGGAGGAGATTTCTCTTGCTTTGCTCACACTGCCATCTTCCCGAAGTTTCCTATTTTGAGTTTTTTGAGGAACCTCCATACTGCTTTCCACAATGATTGAACTAATTTGCATTCCCACCAGCAGTGTAGGAGGGTTCCCTTTTCTCCACATCCTCGCCAACATTTGTTTTTGTTTGTGTTTTGGATGTTGGCCATCCTCGCTGGTGTGAGGTGATATCTCATTGTGGTTTTAATCTGCATTTCTCTGATGATTAGCGATGTGGAGCATCTTTTCATGTGCCTGTTGGCCTGAATTTCTTCTTTGGAGAAGTCTCTATTCATGTCCTTTGCCCATTTCTTAATTGCATTATTTGCTTTCTGTTTGTTAAGGTGCATGAATTCTTTATATAATTTGGATGTCAAACCTTTATCACATATGTTTTTATGAATATATTCTCCCATACTGTAGGATGTCTTTTTGTTCTACTGATGGTGTCCTTTGCTGTACAGAAGCTTTGCAGCTTGATATAGTCCCACTTGTTCATTTTTGCTTTTGTTTCCCTTGCCCGGGGAGATATGTTCATGAAGAAGTCACTCATGTTTATGTCCAAGAGGCTTTTGCCTATGTTTTTTTCTAAGAGTTTTATGGTTTCATGACTTACATTCAGGTCTTTGATCCACCTTAAGTTTACCTTTGTGTATGGGGCTTGACAGTAGTCCAGTTTCGTTCTCTTACATGCAGCTGTCCAGTTTTTCCAACACGAGCTGCTGAAGAGGCTGTCATCTCCCCATTGTATATCCAAGGCACTTTTATCAAATATTAATTGACTGTATATGTTTGGGTTAATGTTTGGATTTTCTATTCTGTTCCACTGGTCTGTGGGTCTGTTTTTGTGCCAATACCAACTTGTCTTGATTACTGTGGCTTTGTAGTAGAGCTTGAAGTCAGGGAGTGTTATTCCCCCTGTTTTATTCCTCCTTCTCAGGATTGATTTGGCTATTCGGGGTCATTTTTGGTTCCATATGAATTTTAGAATTATGTGCTCCAGTTCATTGAAGAAAGCTGTTGGTAGTTTGATAGGGATTGCATCGAATCTGTAGATTGCTTTAGGTAATATAGCCATTTTGACAATATTTATTCTTCCTAGCCAAGAACATGGGATGCATTTCCATTTGTTAGTGTTCTCTTTAATTTCTCTTAGGAGTGTCTTGTAGTTTTCAGAGTACAGGTCTTTCAATTCCATCGTTAGGTTTATTCCTAGGTATTTTATTCTTTTTGATGCAATTGTGAATGGAATTGTTTTTCTGATTTCTCTTTCTGTTAGTTCATCATTAGTGCATAGGAAAGCAACAGACTTCAGTGTGTTAATTTTGTATCCTGCAACTTTGCTGAATTCAGATATTAGTTCTAGTAGTTTTGGAATGGAATCTTTAGGGTTTTTTATGTACAGTGTCATGTCATCTGCAAATAGTGACAATTTGACTTCTTCTTTACCAATCAGGTTGCCTTGTATGTCTTTGTTTTGTCTGATTGCTGTGGCTAGGACCTCCAGTACTATGTTGAATAACAGTGGAGAGAGTGGGCATCCCTGTCTTGTTCCCGATTTTAGATGAAAAGCTTTCAGCGTCTCGCCATTAAGTATGATGTTAGCTGTGGGTCTGTCATATATAGCCTTTATGATGTTGAGGTACTTGCCATCTATACCCATTTTGTTGAGAGTTTTAATCAGGAATGGATGCTGAATTTTGTCAAATGCTTTTTCAGCATCTATGGAGATGATCATGTGGTTTTTCTTCTTTTTGTTGATGTGGTGGATGATGTTGATGTATTTTCAAATGTTGTACCATCCTTGCATCCCTGGGATGAATCCCACTTCATCATGGTGTATGATCCTCTTGATGTATTTTTGAATTCGGTTTGCCAATATTTTGTTGAGTATTTTTGCGTCTACGTTCATCAGGGATATTGGTCTGTAATTTTCTTTTTTGGTGAGGTCTTTGCCTGGTTTTGGTATTAGAGTGATGCTGGCTTCATAGAATGAGTTTGGAAGTATTCCCTCCCCTTCTATTTTTTGGAAAACTTTAAGGAGAATCGGTGTTATTTCTTCTCTATATGTCTGGTAAAATTCAGAGGTGAATGCATCCGGCCCGGGGGTATTGTTCTTGGGTAGTTTTTTGATTACCAATTCAATTTTGTCGCTGGTGATTGGTCTGCTTAGTTTTTCTGTTTCTTGCTTGGTCAGTCTTGGAAGGTTGTATTTTTCTAAGAAGTTGTCCATTTCTTCTATGTTTTCCAGCTTGGTAGCATATAGATTCTCATAATATTCTCTTATGATTCTTTGTATTTCTGTGGGTTCCGTCGTGATTTTTCCTTTCTCATTTCTGATTGTTTTTATGTGTGTAGATTCCCTTTTTCTCTTAATGAGTCTGGCTAGGGGTTTATCTATTTTGTTTATTTTTTCAAAGAACCAGCTCTTGGTTTTATTGATTTTTCTCTATTGTTTTATTCTTCTCAATTTTATTTATTTCTTCTCTAGTCTTTATTATGTCCCTCCTTCTGGTGACTTTGGGTCTCATTTGGTCTTCTTTTTCCAACTACAGTAATTGTGTCTTTAGACTACTCATTGGGGAATGTTCTTCTTTCTTTAAATAGGCCCGGATGGCAATGTACTTTCCTCTTAGAACTGCCTTTGCTGTGTCCCACAGAAGTTGTGGCTTTGTGTTGTTGTTGTCATTAGTCTCCATATATTCTTTGATTTCTGTTTTGATTTGGTCGTTAACCCATTGATTAATTAGGAGAGTGTTGTTAAGTCTCCATGTATTTGTGAGCCTTTTTGATTTCTTTCTAAAATTTATTTCTAGTTTTATACGTTGGTGATCTGAAAAGTTGGTTGGTAGGATTTCAATATTTTTGAAATTACTGAGGTTCTTTTTATGGCCTATTATGTGGTCTATTCTGGACAATGTTCCATGTGCACTTGAGAAGAATGTGTATCCAATTGCTTTTGGGTGTAGAGTTCTGTAGATGTCTGTTAGGTCCATCTGTTCTAGTGGGTTGTTCAGTGCCTCTGTGTCTTTACTTATTTTCTGTCTGGTTGATCTGTCCTCTGGAGTGAGTGGTGTGTTGAAGTCTCCTAAGATGAATGCGTTGCTGTCTATTTCCTCTTTTAATTCTGTTAGAATTTGTCTCACATATGCTGACGCTCCTGTGTTGGGTGTATATATATTTATAATGGTTATATCTTCTTGGTGGACTGACCCCTTTATCATTATGTAATGTCCTTCTTTATCTTTTGCTACTTTCTTCGTTTTGAAGTCTATTTTGTCTGATACAAGTGCTGCAACACCGGCTTTGTTCTCTTTGTTGTTTGCATGAAATATCTTTTTCCATCCCTTCACTTTTAGTCTGTGTATATCTTTGGATTTGAGGTGAGTTTCTTGTAGGCAGCATATAGATGGGTCTTGCTTTTTTATCCATTCTGTTACTCTGTGTCTTTTGATTGGTGCATTCAGTCCATTTACATTTAGGGTGATTATTGATAGGTATGTACTTATTGCCATTGCTGGCTTTAGATTCGTGGTTACCAAGGGTTCAAGGGTTGCTTCTTTACTATCTAACAATCTAACTTAACTTTCTTGTTAAGTTATTGTAAACACAGTCTGATGTTTCTTTCTTTCTCTCCCTTCTTATTCCTCCTCCTCCATTCTTTCTATACTAGGTGTTTTATTCTTTGTCTTTAGTTAGTTTTTGGATGGTCTGCTTTCTTTGCTATGATTTTATTTTCTCTGGTGAAATCTTTTTAGCCTTAGGTGTGCTTCCATCTAGAGCAGTCCATTCAAAGTATCCTGTAGTGGTGGTTTATGAGAGACAAACTCTCAACTTTCGTTTATCTGGAAATTGTTTAATCCCTCCATCATATTTAAATGATAATCGTGCTGGATACAATATTCTTGGTTCGAGGCCCTTCTGTTTCATAACGTTAAATATATCATGCCATTCTCTTCTGGCCTGTAAGGTTTCTGTTGAGAAGTCTGATGATAGTCTGATGGGTTTTCCTTTGTAGGTGATCTTTTTTCTCTCTCTAGCTGCCTTTAATACCCTGTCTTTATCTTTGATCTTTGCCATCTTAATTATTATGTGTCTTGGTGTTGTGTTCCTTGGGTCCCTTGTGTTGGGAAATCTATGAGTTTCGGTGGACTGCGAGACTACTTCCTTCCCCAGCGAGGGAAAGTTTTCAGCAATTATTTCTTCAAAGACACTTTCTATCCCTTTTCTCTCTCTTCTTCCTCTGGTACTCCTATAATGCGAATATTGTTCCGTTTGGATTGGTCACACAGTTCTCTTAATATTCTTTCATTCCTAGAAATCCTTTTATCTCTCTCTGCCTCAGCTGCTCTGTACTCCTGTTCTCTGATTTCTATTCCATTAACAGTCTCTTGCATCTCATCCATTCTGCTGTTAAGCCCGTTGATCACTTGTCTGATTTCTGTATTGTCTTTCCTCCATTCCCTCACTTCCTCCCTCAGCTCTTGCACATTTCTCTGTAGGTCCATCAGCATGGTTATGACTTTTATTCTGAATTCTTTTTCAGGGAGGCTGTGCATTTCCATCCCTTCAGACTCCCTCTCTGGGGTTGTCTGGTTGATTTTGGTCTGAACCATATTCCTCTGTCTTTTCATAGCTATATAATTGGTCACTGATAGTTGCCACGTATGTCAGCTGGACTCTTTAAGACTTTAAAAATAGAAGAAAAAAAAAGAGAAAAAAAAAAGAAAAAAGAAAGAAAGAAAAAAAGAAAAAAAAAGAAAATACAAAAACAAAACCAAAACCAAAACAAAACAAAAAAAACAAGAAAAATGCCCACCGGACATAGATTCTGTGGGAATGCTCTAGGTGGCGCTATTGCCCCACTATTCCAGAGCTGTGACTGTGCTGCTCCGCAGGGCCCTTTATCGCTCTGGCAGGGGTGGGAATGAATAGGTGGCTGTTGATCTCAGTGAGAAGAGTTAAGTATGGCTATGCTTCGTCAGTCGCCAGCTAAGGCATCTGAAACTCCCCAGGCCTCGCAGCCTGCTGGGCTGATTGTGCTGGGTCGATCCCGCTCCTCCGCTGGGCTCCTGTCTCTTTAAGACCGCTGAAGAAAGTGCGCACATTTTTTTTTCCTTCCCAGGAGCCGCCTGCAAGCACCCTGGCGCGTTTACCGCTCAGATCCTGCCCCTCTGTCTCTCCAATCTCCGCTGCACTGCGCAATGTGGGTCAGTGCTCCCCGCGCAGATCACTGTGGCTGGCTACTTCGTGGGGTGTACTTCCACTCTCTCCCGGCTCTGAATCCTCTCCTCCCACCGGTGCGCTGGTGTGGGGGATGTCTCAGGTCCCGCCGGGTTGCGGCTCTGTATCTTACCCGCTTCTTGGGTTGCCAAGACCTCTCGGGTGTAGCCGCACGCTTTGCGCTTTCTGTGTATTCTCGTCTCTCTTTTAGGAATAGATGTATTTTCTGTGTTTTTGTAGATAAATATAGTGTTGGGAGGAGATTTCTCTTGCTTTGCTCACACTGCCATCTTCCCGAAGTTTCCTATTTTGAGTTTTTTGAGGAACCTCCATACTGCTTTCCACAATGATTGAACTAATTTGCATTCCCACCAGCAGTGTAGGAGGGTTCCCTTTTCTCCACATCCTCGCCAACATTTGTTTTTGTTTGTGTTTTGGATGTTGGCCATCCTCACTGGTGTGAGGTGATATCTCATTGTGGTTTTAATCTGCATTTCTCTGATGATTAGCGATGTGGAGCATCTTTTCATGTGCCTGTTGGCCTGAATTTCTTCTTTGGAGAAGTCTCTATTCATGTCCTTTGCCCATTTCTTAATTGCATTATTTGCTTTCTGTTTGTTAAGGTGCATGAATTCTTTATATAATTTGGATGTCAAACCTTTATCACATATGTTTTTATGAATATATTCTCCCATACTGTAGGATGTCTTTTTGTTCTACTGATGGTGTCCTTTGCTGTACAGAAGCTTTGCAGCTTGATATAGTCCCACTTGTTCATTTTTGCTTTTGTTTCCCTTGCCCGGGGAGATATGTTCATGAAGAAGTTGCTCATGTTTATGTCCAAGAGATTTTTGCCTATGTTTTTTTCTAAGAGTTTTATGGTTTCATGACTTACATTCAGGTCTTTGATCCACCTTAAGTTTACCTTTGTGTATGGGGCTTGACAGTAGTCCAGTTTCGTTCTCTTACATGCAGCTGTCCAGTTTTTCCAACACGAGCTGCTGAAGAGGCTGTCATCTCCCCATTGTATATCCAAGGCACTTTTATCAAATATTAATTGACTGTATATGTTTGGGTTAATGTTTGGATTTTCTATTCTGTTCCACTGGTCTGTGGGTCTGTTTTTGTGCCCATACCAACTTGTCTTGATTACTGTGGCTTTGTAGTAGAGCTTGAAGTCAGGGAGTGTTATTCCCCCTGTTTTATTCCTCCTTCTCAGGATTGATTTGGCTATTCGGGGTCATTTTTGGTTCCATATGAATTTTAGAATTATGTGCTCCAGTTCATTGAAGAAAGCTGTTGGTAGTTTGATAGGGATTGCATCGAATCTGTAGATTGCTTTAGGTAATATAGCCATTTTGACAATATTTATTCTTCCTAGCCAAGAACATGGGATGCATTTCCATTTGTTAGTGTTCTCTTTAATTTCTCTTAGGAGTGTCTTGTAGTTTTCAGAGTACAGGTCTTTCAATTCCATCGTTAGGTTTATTCCTAGGTATTTTATTCTTTTTGATGCAATTGTGAATGGAATTGTTTTTCTGATTTCTCTTTCTGTTAGTTCATCATTAGTGCATAGGAAAGCAACAGACTTCAGTGTGTTAATTTTGTATCCTGCAACTTTGCTGAATTCAGATATTAGTTCTAGTAGTTTTGGAATGGAATCTTTAGGGTTTTTTATGTACAGTGTCATGTCATCTGCAAATAGTGACAATTTGACTTCTTCTTTACCAATCAGGTTGCCTTGTATGTCTTTGTTTTGTCTCATTGCTGTGGCTAGGACCTCCAGTACTATGTTGAATAACAGTGGAGAAGGTGGGCATCCCTGTCTTGTTCCCGATTTTAGATGAAAAGCTTTCAGCGTCTCGCCATTAAGTAGGATGTTAGCTGTGGGTCTGTCATATATAGCCTTTATGATGTTGAGGTACTTGCCATCTATACCCATTTTGTTGAGAGTTTTAATCAGGAATGGATGCTGAATTTTGTCAAATGCTTTTTCAGCATCTATGGAGATGATCATGTGGTTTTTCTTCTTTTTGTTGATGTGGTGGATGATGTTGATGTATTTTCAAATGTTGTACCATCCTTGCATCCCTGGGATGAATCCCACTTCATCATGGTGTATGATCCTCTTGATGTATTTTTGAATTCGGTTTGCCAATATTTTGTTGAGTATTTTTGCGTCTACGTTCATCAGGGATATTGGTCTGTAATTTTCTTTTTTGGTGAGGTCTTTGCCTGGTTTTGGTATTAGAGTGATGCTGGCTTCATAGAATGAGTTTGGAAGTATTCCCTCCCCTTCTATTTTTTGGAAAACTTTAAGGAGAATCGGTGTTATTTCTTCTCTATATGTCTGGTAAAATTCAGAGGTGAATGCATCCGGCCCGGGGGTATTGTTCTTGGGTAGTTTTTTGATTACCAATTCAATTTTGTCGCTGGTGATTGGTCTGCTTAGTTTTTCTGTTTCTTGCCTGGTCAGTCTTGGAAGGTTGTATTTTTCTAAGAAGTTGTCCATTTCTTCTATGTTTTCCAGCTTGGTAGCATATAGATTCTCATAATATTCTCTTATGATTCTTTGTATTTCTGTGGGTTCCGTCGTGATTTTTCCTTTCTCATTTCTGATTGTTTTTATGTGTGTAGATTCCCTTTTTCTCTTAATGAGTCTGGCTAGGGGTTTATCTATTTTGTTTATTTTTTCAAAGAACCAGCTCTTGGTTTTATTGATTTTTCTCTATTGTTTTATTCTTCTCAATTTTATTTATTTCTTCTCTAGTCTTTATTATGTCCCTCCTTCTGGTGACTTTGGGTCTCATTTGGTCTTCTTTTTCCAACTACAGTAATTGTGTCTTTAGACTACTCATTGGGGAATGTTCTTCTTTCTTTAAATAGGCCCGGATGGCAATGTACTTTCCTCTTAGAACTGCCTTTGCTGTGTCCCACAGAAGTTGTGGCTTTGTGTTGTTGTTGTCATTAGTCTCCATATATTCTTTGATTTCTGTTTTGATTTGGTCGTTAACCCATTGATTAATTAGGAGAGTGTTGTTAAGTCTCCATGTATTTGTGAGCCTTTTTGATTTCTTTCTAAAATTTATTTCTAGTTTTATACGTTGGTGATCTGAAAAGTTGGTTGGTAGGATTTCAATATTTTTGAAATTACTGAGGTTCTTTTTATGGCCTATTATGTGGTCTATTCTGGACAATGTTCCATGTGCACTTGAGAAGAATGTGTATCCAATTGCTTTTGGGTGTAGAGTTCTGTAGATGTCTGTTAGGTCCATCTGTTCTAGTGGGTTGTTCAGTGCCTCTGTGTCTTTACTTATTTTCTGTCTGGTTGATCTGTCCTCTGGAGTGAGTGGTGTGTTGAAGTCTCCTAAGATGAATGCGTTGCTGTCTATTTCCTCTTTTAATTCTGTTAGAATTTGTCTCACATATGCTGACGCTCCTGTGTTGGGTGTATATATATTTATAATGGTTATATCTTCTTGGTGGACTGACCCCTTTATCATTATGTAATGTCCTTCTTTATCTTTTGCTACTTTCTTCGTTTTGAAGTCTATTTTGTCTGATACAAGTGCTGCAACACCGGCTTTGTTCTCTTTGTTGTTTGCATGAAATATCTTTTTCCATCCCTTCACTTTTAGTCTGTGTATATCTTTGGATTTGAGGTGAGTTTCTTGTAGGCAGCATATAGATGGGTCTTGCTTTTTTATCCATTCTGTTACTCTGTGTCTTTTGATTGGTGCATTCAGTCCATTTACATTTAGGGTGATTATTGATAGGTATGTACTTATTGCCATTGCTGGCTTTAGATTCGTGGTTACCAAGGGTTCAAGGGTTGCTTCTTTACTATCTAACAATCTAACTTAACTTTCTTGTTAAGTTATTGTAAACACAGTCTGATGTTTCTTTCTTTCTCTCCCTTCTTATTCCTCCTCCTCCATTCTTTCTATACTAGGTGTTTTATTCTTTGTCTTTAGTTAGTTTTTGGATGGTCTGCTTTCTTTGCTATGATTTTATTTTCTCTGGTGAAATCTTTTTAGCCTTAGGTGTGCTTCCATCTAGAGCAGTCCATTCAAAGTATCCTGTAGTGGTGGTTTATGAGAGACAAACTCTCAACTTTCGTTTATCTGGAAATTGTTTAATCCCTCCATCATATTTAAATGATAATTGTGCTGGATACAATATTCTTGGTTCGAGGCCCTTCTGTTTCATAACGTTAAATATATCATGCCATTCTCTTCTGGCCTGTAAGGTTTCTGTTGAGAAGTCTGATGATAGTCTGATGGGTTTTCCTTTGTAGGTGATCTTTTTCTCTCTCTAGCTGCCTTTAATACCCTGTCTTTATCTTTGATCTTTGCCATCTTAATTATTATGTGTCTTGGTGTTGTGTTCCTTGGGTCCCTTGTGTTGGGAAATCTATGAGTTTCGGTGGACTGCGAGACTACTTCCTTCCCCAGCGAGGGAAAGTTTTCAGCAATTATTTCTTCAAAGACACTTTCTATCCCTTTTTCTCTCTCTTCTTCCTCTGGTACTCCTATAATGCGAATATTGTTCCGTTTGGATTGGTCACACAGTTCTCTTAATATTCTTTCATTCCTAGAAATCCTTTTATCTCTCTCTGCCTCAGCTGCTCTGTACTCCTGTTCTCTGATTTTCTATTCCATTAACAGTCTCTTGCATCTCATCCATTCTGCTGTTAAGCCCGTTGATCACTTGTCTGATTTCTGTATTGTCTTTCCTCCATTCCCTCACTTCCTCCCTCAGCTCTTGCACATTTCTCTGTAGGTCCATCAGCATGGTTATGACTTTTATTCTGAATTCTTTTTCAGGGAGGCTGTGCATTTCCATCCCTTCAGACTCCCTCTCTGGGCTTGTCTGGTTGATTTTGGTCTGAACCATATTCCTCTGTCTTTTCATAGCTATATAATTGGTCACTGATAGTTGCCACGTATGTCAGCTGGACTCTTTAAGACTTTAAAAATAGAAGAAAAAAAAAGAGAAAAAAAAAAGAAAAAAGAAAGAAAGAAAAAAAGAAAAAAAAAGAAAATACAAAAACAAAACCAAAACCAAAACAAAACAAAAAAAACAAGAAAAATGCCCACCGGACATAGATTCTGTGGGAATGCTCTAGGTGGCGCTATTGCCCCACTATTCCAGAGCTGTGACTGTGCTGCTCCGCAGGGCCCTTTATCGCTCTGGCAGGGGTGGGAATGAATAGGTGGCTGTTGATCTCAGTGAGAAGAGTTAAGTATGGCTATGCTTCGTCAGTCGCCAGCTAAGGCATCTGAAACTCCCCAGGCCTCGCAGCCTGCTGGGCTGATTGTGCTGGGTCGATCCCGCTCCTCCGCTGGGCTCCTGTCTCTTTAAGACCGCTGAAGAAAGTGCGCACATTTTTTTTCCTTCCCAGGAGCCGCCTGCAAGCACCCTGGCGCGTTTACCGCTCAGATCCTGCCCCTCTGTCTCTCCAATCTCCGCTGCACTGCGCAATGTGGGTCAGTGCTCCCCGCGCAGATCACTGTGGCTGGCTACTTCGTGGGGTGTACTTCCACTCTCTCCCGGCTCTGAATCCTCTCCTCCCACCGGTGCGCTGGTGTGGGGGATGTCTCAGGTCCCGCCGGGTTGCGGCTCTGTATCTTACCCGCTTCTTGGGTTGCCAAGACCTCTCGGGTGTAGCCGCACGCTTTGCGCTTTCTGTGTATTCTCGTCTCTCTTTTAGGAATAGATGTATTTTCTGTGTTTTTGTAGATAAATATAGTGTTGGGAGGAGATTTCTCTTGCTTTGCTCACACTGCCATCTTCCCGAAGTTTCCTATTTTGAGTTTTTTGAGGAACCTCCATACTGCTTTCCACAATGATTGAACTAATTTGCATTCCCACCAGCAGTGTAGGAGGGTTCCCTTTTCTCCACATCCTCGCCAACATTTGTTTTTGTTTGTGTTTTGGATGTTGGCCATCCTCACTGGTGTGAGGTGATATCTCATTGTGGTTTTAATCTGCATTTCTCTGATGATTAGCGATGTGGAGCATCTTTTCATGTGCCTGTTGGCCTGAATTTCTTCTTTGGAGAAGTCTCTATTCATGTCCTTTGCCCATTTCTTAATTGCATTATTTGCTTTCTGTTTGTTAAGGTGCATGAATTCTTTATATAATTTGGATGTCAAACCTTTATCACATATGTTTTTATGAATATATTCTCCCATACTGTAGGATGTCTTTTTGTTCTACTGATGGTGTCCTTTGCTGTACAGAAGCTTTGCAGCTTGATATAGTCCCACTTGTTCATTTTTGCTTTTGTTTCCCTTGCCCGGGGAGATATGTTCATGAAGAAGTCGCTCATGTTTATGTCCAAGAGATTTTTGCCTATGTTTTTTTCTAAGAGTTTTATGGTTTCATGACTTACATTCAAGTCTTTGATCCACCTTAAGTTTACCTTTGTGTATGGGGCTTGACAGTAGTCCAGTTTCGTTCTCTTACATGCAGCTGTCCAGTTTTTCCAACACGAGCTGCTGAAGAGGCTGTCATCTCCCCATTGTATATCCAAGGCACTTTTATCAAATATTAATTGACTGTATATGTTTGGGTTAATGTTTGGATTTTCTATTCTGTTCCACTGGTCTGTGGGTCTGTTTTTGTGCCCATACCAACTTGTCTTGATTACTGTGGCTTTGTAGTAGAGCTTGAAGTCAGGGAGTGTTATTCCCCCTGTTTTATTCCTCCTTCTCAGGATTGATTTGGCTATTCGGGGTCATTTTTGGTTCCATATGAATTTTAGAATTATGTGCTCCAGTTCATTGAAGAAAGCTGTTGGTAGTTTGATAGGGATTGCATCGAATCTGTAGATTGCTTTAGGTAATATAGCCATTTTGACAATATTTATTCTTCCTAGCCAAGAACATGGGATGCATTTCCATTTGTTAGTGTTCTCTTTAATTTCTCTTAGGAGTGTCTTGTAGTTTTCAGAGTACAGGTCTTTCAATTCCATCGTTAGGTTTATTCCTAGGTATTTTATTCTTTTTGATGCAATTGTGAATGGAATTGTTTTTCTGATTTCTCTTTCTGTTAGTTCATCATTAGTGCATAGGAAAGCAACAGACTTCAGTGTGTTAATTTTGTATCCTGCAACTTTGCTGAATTCAGATATTAGTTCTAGTAGTTTTGGAATGGAATCTTTAGGGTTTTTTATGTACAGTGTCATGTCATCTGCAAATAGTGACAATTTGACTTCTTCTTTACCAATCAGGTTGCCTTGTATGTCTTTGTTTTGTCTGATTGCTGTGGCTAGGACCTCCAGTACTATGTTGAATAACAGTGGAGAGAGTGGGCATCCCTGTCTTGTTCCCGATTTTAGATGAAAAGCTTTCAGCATCTCGCCGTTAAGTATGATGTTAGCTGTGGGTCTGTCATATATAGCCTTTATGATGTTGAGGTACTTGCCATCTATACCCATTTTGTTGAGAGTTTTAATCAGGAATGGATGCTGAATTTTGTCAAATGCTTTTTCAGCATCTATGGAGATGATCATGTGGTTTTTCTTCTTTTTGTTGATGTGGTGGATGATGTTGATGGATTTTCGAATGTTGTACCATCCTTGCATCCCTGGGATGAATCCCACTTCATCATGGTGTATGATCCTCTTGATGTATTTTTGAATTCGGTTTGCTAATATTTTGTTGAGTATTTTTGCATCTACGTTCATCAGGGATATTGGTCTGTAATTTTCTTTTTTGGTGAGGTCTTTGCCTGGTTTTGGTATTAGAGTGATGCTGGCTTCATAGAATGAGTTTGGAAGTATTCCCTCCCCTTCTATTTTTTGGAAAACTTTAAGGAGAATCGGTGTTATTTCTTCTCTATATGTCTGGTAAAATTCAGAGGTGAATGCATCCGGCCCGGGGGTATTGTTCTTGGGTAGTTTTTTGATTACCAATTCAATTTTGTCGCTGGTGATTGGTCTGCTTAGTTTTTCTGTTTCTTGCCTGGTCAGTCTTGGAAGGTTGTATTTTTCTAAGAAGTTGTCCATTTCTTCTATGTTTTCCAGCTTGGTAGCATATAGATTCTCATAATATTCTCTTATGATTCTTTGTATTTCTGTGGGTTCCGTCGTGATTTTTCCTTTCTCATTTCTGATTGTTTTTATGTGTGTAGATTCCCTTTTTCTCTTAATGAGTCTGGCTAGGGGTTTATCTATTTTGTTTATTTTTTCAAAGAACCAGCTCTTGGTTTTATTGATTTTTCTCTATTGTTTTATTCTTCTCAATTTTATTTATTTCTTCTCTAGTCTTTATTATGTCCCTCCTTCTGGTGACTTTGGGTCTCATTTGGTCTTCTTTTTCCAACTACAGTAATTGTGTCTTTAGACTACTCATTGGGGAATGTTCTTCTTTCTTTAAATAGGCCCGGATGGCAATGTACTTTCCTCTTAGAACTGCCTTTGCTGTGTCCCACAGAAGTTGTGGCTTTGTGTTGTTGTTGTCATTAGTCTCCATATATTCTTTGATTTCTGTTTTGATTTGGTCGTTAACCCATTGATTAATTAGGAGAGTGTTGTTAAGTCTCCATGTATTTGTGAGCCTTTTTGATTTCTTTCTAAAATTTATTTCTAGTTTTATACGTTGGTGATCTGAAAAGTTGGTTGGTAGGATTTCAATATTTTTGAAATTACTGAGGTTCTTTTTATGGCCTATTATGTGGTCTATTCTGGACAATGTTCCATGTGCACTTGAGAAGAATGTGTATCCAATTGCTTTTGGGTGTAGAGTTCTGTAGATGTCTGTTAGGTCCATCTGTTCTAGTGGGTTGTTCAGTGCCTCTGTGTCTTTACTTATTTTCTGTCTGGTTGATCTGTCCTCTGGAGTGAGTGGTGTGTTGAAGTCTCCTAAGATGAATGCGTTGCTGTCTATTTCCTCTTTTAATTCTGTTAGAATTTGTCTCACATATGCTGACGCTCCTGTGTTGGGTGTATATATATTTATAATGGTTATATCTTCTTGGTGGACTGACCCCTTTATCATTATGTAATGTCCTTCTTTATCTTTTGCTACTTTCTTCGTTTTGAAGTCTATTTTGTCTGATACAAGTGCTGCAACACCGGCTTTGTTCTCTTTGTTGTTTGCATGAAATATCTTTTTCCATCCCTTCACTTTTAGTCTGTGTATATCTTTGGATTTGAGGTGAGTTTCTTGTAGGCAGCATATAGATGGGTCTTGCTTTTTTATCCATTCTGTTACTCTGTGTCTTTTGATTGGTGCATTCAGTCCATTTACATTTAGGGTGATTATTGATAGGTATGTACTTATTGCCATTGCTGGCTTTAGATTCGTGGTTACCAAGGGTTCAAGGGTTGCTTCTTTACTATCTAACAATCTAACTTAACTTTCTTGTTAAGTTATTGTAAACACAGTCTGATGTTTCTTTCTTTCTCTCCCTTCTTATTCCTCCTCCTCCATTCTTTCTATACTAGGTGTTTTATTCTTTGTCTTTAGTTAGTTTTTGGATGGTCTGCTTTCTTTGCTATGATTTTATTTTCTCTGGTGAAATCTTTTTAGCCTTAGGTGTGCTTCCATCTAGAGCAGTCCATTCAAAGTATCCTGTAGTGGTGGTTTATGAGAGACAAACTCTCAACTTTCGTTTATCTGGAAATTGTTTAATCCCTCCATCATATTTAAATGATAATTGTGCTGGATACAATATTCTTGGTTCGAGGCCCTTCTGTTTCATAACGTTAAATATATCATGCCATTCTCTTCTGGCCTGTAAGGTTTCTGTTGAGAAGTCTGATGATAGTCTGATGGGTTTTCCTTTGTAGGTGATCTTTTTTCTCTCTCTAGCTGCCTTTAATACCCTGTCTTTATCTTTGATCTTTGCCATCTTAATTATTATGTGTCTTGGTGTTGTGTTCCTTGGGTCCCTTGTGTTGGGAAATCTATGAGTTTCGGTGGACTGCGAGACTACTTCCTTCCCCAGCGAGGGAAAGTTTTCAGCAATTATTTCTTCAAAGACACTTTCTATCCCTTTTTCTCTCTCTTCTTCCTCTGGTACTCCTATAATGCGAATATTGTTCCGTTTGGATTGGTCACACAGTTCTCTTAATATTCTTTCATTCCTAGAAATCCTTTTATCTCTCTCTGCCTCAGCTGCTCTGTACTCCTGTTCTCTGTTTTCTATTCCATTAACAGTCTCTTGCATCTCATCCATTCTGCTGTTAAGCCCGTTGATCACTTGTCTGATTTCTGTATTGTCTTTCCTCCATTCCCTCACTTCCTCCCTCAGCTCTTGCACATTTCTCTGTAGGTCCATCAGCATGGTTATGACTTTTATTCTGAATTCTTTTTCAGGGAGGCTGTGCATTTCCATCCCTTCAGACTCCCTCTCTGGGCTTGTCTGGTTGATTTTGGTCTGAACCATATTCCTCTGTCTTTTCATAGCTATATAATTGGTCACTGATAGTTGCCACGTATGTCAGCTGGACTCTTTAAGACTTTAAAAATAGAAGAAAAAAAAAGAGAAAAAAAAAAGAAAAAAGAAAGAAAGAAAAAAAGAAAAAAAAAGAAAATACAAAAACAAAACCAAAACCAAAACAAAACAAAAAAAACAAGAAAAATGCCCACCGGACATAGATTCTGTGGGAATGCTCTAGGTGGCGCTATTGCCCCACTATTCCAGAGCTGTGACTGTGCTGCTCCGCAGGGCCCTTTATCGCTCTGGCAGGGGTGGGAATGAATAGGTGGCTGTTGATCTCAGTGAGAAGAGTTAAGTATGGCTATGCTTCGTCAGTCGCCAGCTAAGGCATCTGAAACTCCCCAGGCCTCGCAGCCTGCTGGGCTGATTGTGCTGGGTCGATCCCGCTCCTCCGCTGGGCTCCTGTCTCTTTAAGACCGCTGAAGAAAGTGCGCACATTTTTTTTCCTTCCCAGGAGCCGCCTGCAAGCACCCTGGCGCGTTTACCGCTCAGATCCTGCCCCTCTGTCTCTCCAATCTCCGCTGCACTGCGCAATGTGGGTCAGTGCTCCCCGCGCAGATCACTGTGGCTGGCTACTTCGTGGGGTGTACTTCCACTCTCTCCCGGCTCTGAATCCTCTCCTCCCACCGGTGCGCTGGTGTGGGGGATGTCTCAGGTCCCGCCGGGTTGCGGCTCTGTATCTTACCCGCTTCTTGGGTTGCCAAGACCTCTCGGGTGTAGCCGCACGCTTTGCGCTTTCTGTGTATTCTCGTCTCTCTTTTAGGAATAGATGTATTTTCTGTGTTTTTGTAGATAAATATAGTGTTGGGAGGAGATTTCTCTTGCTTTGCTCACACTGCCATCTTCCCGAAGTTTCCTATTTTGAGTTTTTTGAGGAACCTCCATACTGCTTTCCACAATGATTGAACTAATTTGCATTCCCACCAGCAGTGTAGGAGGGTTCCCTTTTCTCCACATCCTCGCCAACATTTGTTTTTGTTTGTGTTTTGGATGTTGGCCATCCTCGCTGGTGTGAGGTGATATCTCATTGTGGTTTTAATCTGCATTTCTCTGATGATTAGCGATGTGGAGCATCTTTTCATGTGCCTGTTGGCCTGAATTTCTTCTTTGGAGAAGTCTCTATTCATGTCCTTTGCCCATTTCTTAATTGCATTATTTGCTTTCTGTTTGTTAAGGTGCATGAATTCTTTATATAATTTGGATGTCAAACCTTTATCACATATGTTTTTATGAATATATTCTCCCATACTGTAGGATGTCTTTTTGTTCTACTGATGGTGTCCTTTGCTGTACAGAAGCTTTGCAGCTTGATATAGTCCCACTTGTTCATTTTTGTTTTTGTTTCCCTTGCCCGGGGAGATATGTTCATGAAGAAGTCACTCATGTTTATGTCCAAGAGGCTTTTGCCTATGTTTTTTTCTAAGAGTTTTATGGTTTCATGACTTACATTCAGGTCTTTGATCCACCTTAAGTTTACCTTTGTGTATGGGGCTTGACAGTAGTCCAGTTTCGTTCTCTTACATGCAGCTGTCCAGTTTTTCCAACACGAGCTGCTGAAGAGGCTGTCATCTCCCCATTGTATATCCAAGGCACTTTTATCAAATATTAATTGACTGTATATGTTTGGGTTAATGTTTGGATTTTCTATTCTGTTCCACTGGTCTGTGGGTCTGTTTTTGTGCCCATACCAACTTGTCTTGATTACTGTGGCTTTGTAGTAGAGCTTGAAGTCAGGGAGTGTTATTCCCCCTGTTTTATTCCTCCTTCTCAGGATTGATTTGGCTATTCGGGGTCATTTTTGGTTCCATATGAATTTTAGAATTATGTGCTCCAGTTCATTGAAGAAAGCTGTTGGTAGTTTGATAGGGATTGCATCGAATCTGTAGATTGCTTTAGGTAATATAGCCATTTTGACAATATTTATTCTTCCTAGCCAAGAACATGGGATGCATTTCCATTTGTTAGTGTTCTCTTTAATTTCTCTTAGGAGTGTCTTGTAGTTTTCAGAGTACAGGTCTTTCAATTCCATCGTTAGGTTTATTCCTAGGTATTTTATTCTTTTTGATGCAATTGTGAATGGAATTGTTTTTCTGATTTCTCTTTCTGTTAGTTCATCATTAGTGCATAGGAAAGCAACAGACTTCAGTGTGTTAATTTTGTATCCTGCAACTTTGCTGAATTCAGATATTAGTTCTAGTAGTTTTGGAATGGAATCTTTAGGGTTTTTTATGTACAGTGTCATGTCATCTGCAAATAGTGACAATTTGACTTCTTCTTTACCAATCAGGTTGCCTTGTATGTCTTTGTTTTGTCTGATTGCTGTGGCTAGGACCTCCAGTACTATGTTGAATAACAGTGGAGAGAGTGGGCATCCCTGTCTTGTTCCCGATTTTAGATGAAAAGCTTTCAGCGTCTCGCCGTTAAGTATGATGTTAGCTGTGGGTCTGTCATATATAGCCTTTATGATGTTGAGGTACTTGCCATCTATACCCATTTTGTTGAGAGTTTTAATCAGGAATGGATGCTGAATTTTGTCAAATGCTTTTTCAGCATCTATGGAGATGATCATGTGGTTTTTCTTCTTTTTGTTGATGTGGTGGATGATGTTGATGTATTTTCAAATGTTGTACCATCCTTGCATCCCTGGGATGAATCCCACTTCATCATGGTGTATGATCCTCTTGATGTATTTTTGAATTCGGTTTGCCAATATTTTGTTGAGTATTTTTGCGTCTACGTTCATCAGGGATATTGGTCTGTAATTTTCTTTTTTGGTGAGGTCTTTGCCTGGTTTTGGTATTAGAGTGATGCTGGCTTCATAGAATGAGTTTGGAAGTATTCCCTCCCCTTCTATTTTTTGGAAAACTTTAAGGAGAATCGGTGTTATTTCTTCTCTATATGTCTGGTAAAATTCAGAGGTGAATGCATCCGGCCCGGGGGTATTGTTCTTGGGTAGTTTTTTGATTACCAATTCAATTTTGTCGCTGGTGATTGGTCTGCTTAGTTTTTCTGTTTCTTGCTTGGTCAGTCTTGGAAGGTTGTATTTTTCTAAGAAGTTGTCCATTTCTTCTATGTTTTCCAGCTTGGTAGCATATAGATTCTCATAATATTCTCTTATGATTCTTTGTATTTCTGTGGGTTCCGTCGTGATTTTTCCTTTCTCATTTCTGATTGTTTTTATGTGTGTAGATTCCCTTTTTCTCTTAATGAGTCTGGCTAGGGGTTTATCTATTTTGTTTATTTTTTCAAAGAACCAGCTCTTGGTTTTATTGATTTTTCTCTATTGTTTTATTCTTCTCAATTTTATTTATTTCTTCTCTAGTCTTTATTATGTCCCTCCTTCTGGTGACTTTGGGTCTCATTTGGTCTTCTTTTTCCAACTACAGTAATTGTGTCTTTAGACTACTCATTGGGGAATGTTCTTCTTTCTTTAAATAGGCCCGGATGGCAATGTACTTTCCTCTTAGAACTGCCTTTGCTGTGTCCCACAGAAGTTGTGGCTTTGTGTTGTTGTTGTCATTAGTCTCCATATATTCTTTGATTTCTGTTTTGATTTGGTCGTTAACCCATTGATTAATTAGGAGAGTGTTGTTAAGTCTCCATGTATTTGTGAGCCTTTTTGATTTCTTTCTAAAATTTATTTCTAGTTTTATACGTTGGTGATCTGAAAAGTTGGTTGGTAGGATTTCAATATTTTTGAAATTACTGAGGTTCTTTTTATGGCCTATTATGTGGTCTATTCTGGACAATGTTCCATGTGCACTTGAGAAGAATGTGTATCCAATTGCTTTTGGGTGTAGGGTTCTGTAGATGTCTGTTAGGTCCATCTGTTCTAGTGGGTTGTTCAGTGCCTCTGTGTCTTTACTTATTTTCTGTCTGGTTGATCTGTCCTCTGGAGTGAGTGGTGTGTTGAAGTCTCCTAAGATGAATGCGTTGCTGTCTATTTCCTCTTTTAATTCTGTTAGAATTTGTCTCACATATGCTGACGCTCCTGTGTTGGGTGTATATATATTTATAATGGTTATATCTTCTTGGTGGACTGACCCCTTTATCATTATGTAATGTCCTTCTTTATCTTTTGCTACTTTCTTCGTTTTGAAGTCTATTTTGTCTGATACAAGTGCTGCAACACCGGCTTTGTTCTCTTTGTTGTTTGCATGAAATATCTTTTTCCATCCCTTCACTTTTAGTCTGTGTATATCTTTGGATTTGAGGTGAGTTTCTTGTAGGCAGCATATAGATGGGTCTTGCTTTTTTATCCATTCTGTTACTCTGTGTCTTTTGATTGGTGCATTCAGTCCATTTACATTTAGGGTGATTATTGATAGGTATGTACTTATTGCCATTGCTGGCTTTAGATTCGTGTTACCAAGGGTTCAAGGGTTGCTTCTTTACTATCTAACAATCTAACTTAACTTTCTTGTTAAGTTATTGTAAACACAGTCTGATGTTTCTTTCTTTCTCTCCCTTCTTATTCCTCCTCCTCCATTCTTTCTATACTAGGTGTTTTATTCTTTGTCTTTAGTTAGTTTTTGGATGGTCTGCTTTCTTTGCTATGATTTTATTTTCTCTGGTGAAATCTTTTTAGCCTTAGGTGTGCTTCCATCTAGAGCAGTCCATTCAAAGTATCCTGTAGTGGTGGTTTATGAGAGACAAACTCTCAACTTTCATTTATCTGGAAATTGTTTAATCCCTCCATCATATTTAAATGATAATTGTGCTGGATACAATATTCTTGGTTCGAGGCCCTTCTGTTTCATAACGTTAAATATATCATGCCATTCTCTTCTGGCCTGTAAGGTTTCTGTTGAGAAGTCTGATGATAGTCTGATGGGTTTTCCTTTGTAGGTGATCTTTTTCTCTCTCTAGCTGCCTTTAATACCCTGTCTTTATCTTTGATCTTTGCCATCTTAATTATTATGTGTCTTGGTGTTGTGTTCCTTGGGTCCCTTGTGTTGGGAAATCTATGAGTTTCGGTGGACTGCGAGACTACTTCCTTCCCCAGCGAGGGAAAGTTTTCAGCAATTATTTCTTCAAAGACACTTTCTATCCCTTTTTCTCTCTCTTCTTCCTCTGGTACTCCTATAATGCGAATATTGTTCCGTTTGGATTGGTCACACAGTTCTCTTAATATTCTTTCATTCCTAGAAATCCTTTTATCTCTCTCTGCCTCAGCTGCTCTGTACTCCTGTTCTCTGATTTCTATTCCATTAACAGTCTCTTGCATCTCATCCATTCTGCTGTTAAGCCCGTTGATCACTTGTCTGATTTCTGTATTGTCTTTCCTCCATTCCCTCACTTCCTCCCTCAGCTCTTGCACATTTCTCTGTAGGTCCATCAGCATGGTTATGACTTTTATTCTGAATTCTTTTTCAGGGAGGCTGTGCATTTCCATCCCTTCAGACTCCCTCTCTGGGCTTGTCTGGTTGATTTTGGTCTGAACCATATTCCTCTGTCTTTTCATAGCTATATAATTGGTCACTGATAGTTGCCACGTATGTCAGCTGGACTCTTTAAGACTTTAAAAATAGAAGAAAAAAAAAGAGAAAAAAAAAAGAAAAAAGAAAGAAAGAAAAAAAGAAAAAAAAAGAAAATACAAAAACAAAACCAAAACCAAAACAAAACAAAAAAAACAAGAAAAATGCCCACCGGACATAGATTCTGTGGGAATGCTCTAGGTGGCGCTATTGCCCCACTATTCCAGAGCTGTGACTGTGCTGCTCCGCAGGGCCCTTTATCGCTCTGGCAGGGGTGGGAATGAATAGGTGGCTGTTGATCTCAGTGAGAAGAGTTAAGTATGGCTATGCTTCGTCAGTCGCCAGCTAAGGCATCTGAAACTCCCCAGGCCTCGCAGCCTGCTGGGCTGATTGTGCTGGGTCGATCCCGCTCCTCCGCTGGGCTCCTGTCTCTTTAAGACCGCTGAAGAAAGTGCGCACATTTTTTTTTCCTTCCCAGGAGCCGCCTGCAAGCACCCTGGCGCGTTTACCGCTCAGATCCTGCCCCTCTGTCTCTTCAATCTCCGCTGCACTGCGCAATGTGGGTCAGTGCTCCCCGCGCAGATCACTGTGGCTGGCTACTTCGTGGGGTGTACTTCCACTCTCTCCCGCTCTGAATCGTCTCCTCCCACCGGTGCGCTGGTGTGGGGGATGTCTCAGGTCCCGCCGGGTTGCGGCTCTGTATCTTACCCGCTTCTTGGGTTGCCAAGACCTCTCGGGTGTAGCCGCACGCTTTGCGCTTTCTGTGTATTCTCGTCTCTCTTTTAGGAATAGATGTATTTTCTGTGTTTTTGTAGATAAATATAGTGTTGGGAGGAGATTTCTCTTGCTTTGCTCACACTGCCATCTTCCCGAAGTTTCCTATTTTGAGTTTTTTGAGGAACCTCCATACTGCTTTCCACAATGATTGAACTAATTTGCATTCCCACCAGCAGTGTAGGAGGGTTCCCTTTTCTCCACATCCTCGCCAACATTTGTTTTTGTTTGTGTTTTGGATGTTGGCCATCCTCACTGGTGTGAGGTGATATCTCATTGTGGTTTTAATCTGCATTTCTCTGATGATTAGCGATGTGGAGCATCTTTTCATGTGCCTGTTGGCCTGAATTTCTTCTTTGGAGAAGTCTCTATTCATGTCCTTTGCCCATTTCTTAATTGCATTATTTGCTTTCTGTTTGTTAAGGTGCATGAATTCTTTATATAATTTGGATGTCAAACCTTTATCACATATGTTTTTATGAATATATTCTCCCATACTGTAGGATGTCTTTTTGTTCTACTGATGGTGTCCTTTGCTGTACAGAAGCTTTGCAGCTTGATATAGTCCCACTTGTTCATTTTTGCTTTTGTTTCCCTTGCCCGGGGAGATATGTTCATGAAGAAGTTGCTCATGTTTATGTCCAAGAGATTTTTGCCTATGTTTTTTTCTAAGAGTTTTATGGTTTCATGACTTACATTCAGGTCTTTGATCCACCTTAAGTTTACCTTTGTGTATGGGGCTTGACAGTAGTCCAGTTTCATTCTCTTACATGCAGCTGTCCAGTTTTTCCAACACGAGCTGCTGAAGAGGCTGTCATCTCCCCATTGTATATCCAAGGCACTTTTATCAAATATTAATTGACTGTATATGTTTGGGTTAATGTTTGGATTTTCTATTCTGTTCCACTGGTCTGTGGGTCTGTTTTTGTGCCAATACCAACTTGTCTTGATTACTGTGGCTTTGTAGTAGAGCTTGAAGTCAGGGAGTGTTATTCCCCCTGTTTTATTCCTCCTTCTCAGGATTGATTTGGCTATTCGGGGTCATTTTTGGTTCCATATGAATTTTAGAATTATGTGCTCCAGTTCATTGAAGAAAGCTGTTGGTAGTTTGATAGGGATTGCATCGAATCTGTAGATTGCTTTAGGTAATATAGCCATTTTGACAATATTTATTCTTCCTAGCCAAGAACATGGGATGCATTTCCATTTGTTAGTGTTCTCTTTAATTTCTCTTAGGAGTGTCTTGTAGTTTTCAGAGTACAGGTCTTTCAATTCCATCGTTAGGTTTATTCCTAGGTATTTTATTCTTTTTGATGCAATTGTGAATGGAATTGTTTTTCTGATTTCTCTTTCTGTTAGTTCATCATTAGTGCATAGGAAAGCAACAGATTTCTGTGTGTTAATTTTGTATCCTGCAACTTTGCTGAATTCAGATATTAGTTCTAGTAGTTTTGGAATGGAATCTTTAGGGTTTTTTATGTACAGTATCATGTCATCTGCAAATAGTGACAATTTGACTTCTTCTTTACCAATCAGGTTGCCTTGTATGTCTTTGTTTTGTCTGATTGCTGTGGCTAGGACCTCCAGTACTATGTTGAATAACAGTGGAGAGAGTGGGCATCCCTGTCTTGTTCCCGATTTTAGATGAAAAGCTTTCAGCGTCTCGCCGTTAAGTATGATGTTAGCTGTGGGTCTGTCATATATAGCCTTTATGATGTTGAGGTACTTGCCATCTATACCCATTTTGTTGAGAGTTTTAATCAGGAATGGATGCTGAATTTTGTCAAATGCTTTTTCAGCATCTATGGAGATGATCATGTGGTTTTTCTTCTTTTTGTTGATGTGGTGGATGATGTTGATGTATTTTCAAATGTTGTACCATCCTTGCATCCCTGGGATGAATCCCACTTCATCATGGTGTATGATCCTCTTGATGTATTTTTGAATTCGGTTTGCCAATATTTTGTTGAGTATTTTTGCGTCTACGTTCATCAGGGATATTGGTCTGTAATTTTCTTTTTTGGTGAGGTCTTTGCCTGGTTTTGGTATTAGAGTGATGCTGGCTTCATAGAATGAGTTTGGAAGTATTCCCTCCCCTTCTATTTTTTGGAAAACTTTAAGGAGAATCGGTGTTATTTCTTCTCTATATGTCTGGTAAAATTCAGAGGTGAATGCATCCGGCCCGGGGGTATTGTTCTTGGGTAGTTTTTTGATTACCAATTCAATTTTGTCGCTGGTGATTGGTCTGCTTAGTTTTTCTGTTTCTTGCCTGGTCAGTCTTGGAAGGTTGTATTTTTCTAAGAAGTTGTCCATTTCTTCTATGTTTTCCAGCTTGGTAGCATATAGATTCTCATAATATTCTCTTATGATTCTTTGTATTTCTGTGGGTTCCGTCGTGATTTTTCCTTTCTCATTTCTGATTGTTTTTATGTGTGTAGATTCCCTTTTTCTCTTAATGAGTCTGGCTAGGGGTTTATCTATTTTGTTTATTTTTTCAAAGAACCAGCTCTTGGTTTTATTGATTTTTCTCTATTGTTTTATTCTTCTCAATTTTATTTATTTCTTCTCTAGTCTTTATTATGTCCCTCCTTCTGGTGACTTTGGGTCTCATTTGGTCTTCTTTTTCCAACTACAGTAATTGTGTCTTTAGACTACTCATTGGGGAATGTTCTTCTTTCTTTAAATAGGCCCGGATGGCAATGTACTTTCCTCTTAGAACTGCCTTTGCTGTGTCCCACAGAAGTTGTGGCTTTGTGTTGTTGTTGTCATTAGTCTCCATATATTCTTTGATTTCTGTTTTGATTTGGTCGTTAACCCATTGATTAATTAGGTGAGTGTTGTTAAGTCTCCATGTATTTGTGAGCCTTTTTGATTTCTTTCTAAAATTTATTTCTAGTTTTATACGTTGGTGATCTGAAAAGTTGGTTGGTAGGATTTCAATATTTTTGAAATTACTGAGGTTCTTTTTATGGCCTATTATGTGGTCTATTCTGGACAATGTTCCATGTGCACTTGAGAAGAATGTGTATCCAATTGCTTTTGGGTGTAGAGTTCTGTAGATGTCTGTTAGGTCCATCTGTTCTAGTGGGTTGTTCAGTGCCTCTGTGTCTTTACTTATTTTCTGTCTGGTTGATCTGTCCTCTGGAGTGAGTGGTGTGTTGAAGTCTCCTAAGATGAATGCGTTGCTGTCTATTTCCTCTTTTAATTCTGTTAGAATTTGTCTCACATATGCTGACGCTCCTGTGTTGGGTGTATATATATTTATAATGGTTATATCTTCTTGGTGGACTGACCCCTTTATCATTATGTAATGTCCTTCTTTATCTTTTGCTACTTTCTTCGTTTTGAAGTCTATTTTGTCTGATACAAGTGCTGCAACACCGGCTTTGTTCTCTTTGTTGTTTGCATGAAATATCTTTTTCCATCCCTTCACTTTTAGTCTGTGTATATCTTTGGATTTGAGGTGAGTTTCTTGTAGGCAGCATATAGATGGGTCTTGCTTTTTTATCCATTCTGTTACTCTGTGTCTTTTGATTGGTGCATTCAGTCTATTTACATTTAGGGTGATTATGGATAGGTATGTACTTATTGCCATTGCTGGCTTTAGATTCGTCGTTACCAAGGGTTCAAGGGTTGCTTCTTTACTATCTAACAATCTAACTTAACTTTCTTGTTAAGTTATTGTAAATAC
>JAVSCE010015205.1:0-25176 GCA_032199065.1 Smutsia gigantea
CTCCCCTGCTTAAACCCCTTCAAGGGAAAAATCCTCAGCAGTTCCCAGCAAGATCTGGCTTCTAGCTACTTCTCTTTCAATTCCTTGCCCATTTAATAATGCCACCTTCCTTCCTCAGGGTCTTTGCATATTTTTTGCTCTGTATGAAACACTCTCTCTACTTTCTTTTCACCCAGG
Source organism: Smutsia gigantea (assembly GCA_032199065.1). Taxonomy (NCBI): domain Eukaryota; kingdom Metazoa; phylum Chordata; class Mammalia; order Pholidota; family Manidae; genus Smutsia; species Smutsia gigantea. The sequence goes on from JAVSCE010015205.1 coordinate 178, forward strand.
CTCTCAATATATCCTTCAGAGCTCAGCTAACACATTGCCCCTCCTCCAGGAAGCCTTCCAGGTCTTCTCATTCAGTACTCATAGTTGGCTTTTTAAAAATATTTCTTCTCGGAGTTTGAAGTCATGTAGCTGTGTGATTATGTGAAGAGGGTCTGCCTTCCCTGCTAGACTGGTATGCATTGCAAGGACACAAGGAGCTGTGTCTGTCTTAGCCAACACTGCATCCCCAGCACTGGGCACGTAATCACACTCAGCAAGTTACCTGTTCAGTGAGTTGAGGATCCTGCTACAGGAGTCATACATTCACTGGCCCAGCTCTGTAGGTACTTAAGACAGTCTCATTGCCATCATTAACTTAAATGCCCTGTGAGACTGCTCCACAAAAGGTTCCGAGCTGCATGTGGCAGTAGGCTCTGAAGCTGTTGCTTTGTTTTCTGGGGCAAGATAAGCCCTGGGGGAGGGATGGCTGGGCCATGGTGTTCCTGAGTAGGTTGCAGGAGGGGACACAACTCTGGAACCTCTCCCTCCGTGAAGCTACTCCTAGACAATGGAGAGCTTTTTTTTTTTTTTAACTAAGATTTGAGCTTCTCCAGAAACCTTCTGACTATTCCTAAGTGACTCCAAGTGGAAATTCCCAGTCTCTCGATATCACTGGCTATGTCTCAAAGGAAGGTGGGAACCTAGGAGTAGCCAAACCCCAGGCTCTCAACTCAACCCAGGGCTTAAGCGATAATGCTTGCAAAATAGCTTTTCTCAGAATTCAAAGTAACATGATATGTTTTTATTTCTCATTTGCTTTTAGCCCAGAAGGCTCTTTCTTGTGGATATATCACTCAAAGTAAGTGCTCTACGTCTAGACGTCTGTGTGATGTCTCCCCGCGTCTTTTGCACCCCCTACAGTCCAATCTTAACATAGCAGCTGGTGATGGAGCTCTGGTCCAAGGCAGAGGGGAAGGCTGGCTTCCCAGGGGTCTAGACTGCGTTCCTCCCACCTCAGACTTGCCTTTATAGAACCGGGACTGGTGTTTTGCCCTTGCTTCTCATCTTCAAGTAGTGTCATTATTCCTGCCTTGACAGTTAAAAAAGAAAATCAGGGTAGATATTGTCCATTATGCTGCTAAGTATATGTTGCATAAATATCCTTGCAAAAAATTTCTTCAAGACAAGGGATCAGGAAAAATGTTGGGGTCTCCCTATGAAACTAGTGTTTATTATTATTAAAGGCAAAGAGAACTACATAAGCCTTTTTTTATTGAAGTATCATTGATATACAATCTTATGTTGGTTTCAAATGTACAACACAGTGGTTCAACAGTTACCCATATTATTAAATCCTCACCCCCTCTAGTGCAATTTCTATCTATCAACATAGAAGATGTTATAAAATCATTGACTCCATGTTCTCCATGCTGTTTTACTGTCCCCGTGACTGGATTATATTGTGATTGTGAATTATTGTGCCCCTTTATCCTCCTCACCCTCCCTCTCCACCTGCCTCAACCCCTACCCCTTGGTAACCACTAATCACATCTCAGTGTCTGTGAGTCTACCACTGTTTTGTTCCATTTTGCTTTATTTTTATATTCCACAAATAAGTGAAATCATATGGTATTTGTTGTTCTCCACCTGGCTTATTTCATCGATTGTAAGACCCTCTGGGTGCATCCATGTTGTTGCAAATGGCAAGATTTCTTTTCTTTCTATGGATGAATAACATTCCACTATGTATATGTACCACCTCTTCTTTATCCATTCATCTATTGATAGACACTTAGGCTGCTTCCATGTCTTGACCATTGCAAATAGTGTGGTGATAAACACAGGGATGCATGTATCTTTCTGAATCAAGGATTTTGTTTTCTTCAGGCAAATTCCTAGAAGTGGAATTACTGGATTAAATGGTATTTTTATTTCTAGTTTTTTGAGGAACCTCCCACATACTGCTTTCCTCAGCAGTTGCACCAATTTACATTCCCATCAGCAGTGGAGGAGGGTTCCCATTTCTGTGCTTCCTTGCCAACATTTATTTCTTTTGGATAGTATAAGCCTTCATTTTCCATCTTCAGCTTGGTCGCCAGGAAGCTCAGAGCAAAGTTTTGTTCTTAACCATTTGTACTTTCCTCAGCCTTCATTTCTGATATAATTTATTTCCTGGTGTTAAATCCTGGCTTTTATGCTTACACGCCATGGGATTTGGCAACTGGCCCAAACCCACTCTTCCACTGTATCAGCTATACCAGCTGTATCACGAGTGGCTGGATGGCCAAGGTCATGTGAAAATACCTACCTGGGTGACTGTTTCTGTTCCCTTTGTTGTTTTGGGGTGTGTGCTGTTTCCCTGTTTATTGTAACTACACGTTCTTAATCATAAACCATCTCAGCCACCTCCAGAAAGTAGGTGGGCTTTAAAACAGGTTTCTTTAAATTATTATGCCTGATTATGCCACACCATTTTATTTGTCCGCCTGAAGGGCAGGTGCCATGAGGGGCACTGCCTCCCCTGGCTTCTCCCCCTTTTCCCTCCTCCAGAAGGCCCCCAACTTGGAGAGACTCTCACACTGAGAGTGTGGAATCCTCCACACATGGGTGGCAGAGGTGGTTGCTGATTACACTTCCTGAGTTTCTGGTTCAGATTTCCTGAGGCTGTCACTGCTGACCTTTGTAGCAACCTGAATTCTCCTAGTTTAGCAAAAGAGATCATTCTTGGAAATGTGCAGTTTTTTTAATTAAGATTATGACTTGTTACAGTAATTGTCAACTTATAAATCTCTTTTACGTATGCTATTTCATGTAGTCTTCAAAGCTGTTTCATTTATTACTATCTGACATCTCAGAGGAGAAAATCAGCGGGAACATGCCCTGCTCCAGGCACACAGCTAGGCAGTGGAACATGCAGGACTCAGGGTTATGTGTGAAAGCCCCCTACCTTGTCACTTTTTTTCTGTCCTTCCCTCCCTCCTAGGGCTCCCTGGATGAGGAGCTGAGTGCTGGGGGCTGCCCAGTGAGGGAGAGGTCTGGCCAGTGTCAGGTCCATCCTCTCTCATTCAGCTAGAGCAGCTTCACTTCTGTTTTATGAACTGGTGGTGTAAACAAAAAAAAATTTAAGTTGTTTTCTGCCATAAAAAGTTTGGAAACCCCCGAATTTGGGACTGCCTCATTTTCTAAAAATGTTTGTCACCTGTTTCATTTCTTAGAAACCAAGAAGTTGGCGACAGCAGCATTCAGAAGGGCTGGTGGTTTCCAAGCTGGTTTAACAAGGGGTAAGGCGATGGGACCACCATCGGTGTCTGTCCCCTACCTGATGATTATAGGTAGAGACCAAAGAAAGCAGTTTCACGGACATGGCTTTGTCTGTCACCTGTCTTTCTGCCTTACTGAAATCATATGAAGAATCTGTTCTGTGGTTGGCCTAGGACATTTAAGTTGTTTTTGTCCTTTCCATTTAAGCTGGGGGTGAGTGAATGAGGCTTGGGCTGAAGTTCAGATTGCAGGACATGCTATCATAAGCTAAAATATTCTTATGAGGACTGTTTTATCAAGTCTCCCTGCTCCCTGAAATATCCTGAGGGTTACTGGGTCATTAAATTCTAACTGTGCTGACTTGGAAGGATAGTAAGAAAGGTGAGTACTGTGCCTTTCCCTTAAAAGTATGTCTTTATAATAATCATTTAGCGTTGTCTTTTCTCCAGACAGTCACTTGGGGCAGGTGTGCCCTGCCTTGGAGCGCGTTTTCACCACAGTCACTAACTGTTCTGACCACGCAGATTACCCTCACTGCCTTACTTGGCTGCTTTCCCTTTGTGCACAGGATCCACAGTTACCAAGACGACGACATAGACAAAGAAAAGGAACAAAGAAAGGAAGACTACAAAAAGGAGCTTCAGCTATCAGACTGGTTTAATCCACAGTAAGGAAAGGAGCGTCGCCCCACGTGCAGTAAATCCATGACTCGGACAGGAGGGGGCGGGGCTGTGCAGGCAACAAGTGCCACTGGGAACATTCCTGACCGGAAATACAGAGCCTTAGGATCTATTAGACTTTAGCAGTAGGCTAGACAAGACACTAAGAGTCTGGGTGTTTTGACTCAAATGCCTGAGCAACAACACAGTGATTCTGACAGCAGTTGGCCAATGGCAGCAGATGAATCACAAATACTGGGGCTGGAAGGGGTCTTACAGGTCCCTGGGTTTTATGGAAAGACAGAGCATCTAGAAGTCAGAGCAAGAAAATTCTCCCCGAGATTCAGCTAACTCATCTGTAAAATGGCAATGATGTCAAAAAATCTCATGGAGCCATGCATGCATTTATTAAACAAGCTTACAACAAATGTTTATCAAATGCCTTGATATGCTAGCTGCGGCTTTTCAAAATACGGGTCACTATCCATTAATATGTTCAGAAACTAGCTCAATGGGTCAAAACCAGCTCTCTCTTAAACGTTGAAATCATACAGAAAATCAGTGAGCATTACCTGAAGTATTGTTGAGTTGAATTTTTATTTCTATATATTTGTACATGTTCATCTATTTGGTTGTGATATAAAATGTATTTCTCGCTGTGGGCTGTGGTCAAAATACCATAGAGACATGTTAGACACAGGAGGCAGGAAAAATCAATCTATATGGTCTAGGCAAGAAGCTCATAGCTTCTGGGGGCAGGAGATGTAAACTAGTACTGCAAGACTGGTAAGGAGGTGCGACGAATCTGACTTAGAAGAATGTGGTTTGGGGAGTTAGGAGGCAGGAGCTGCCCAGGACGACCATGAGGCCTGAGACTGGGGGTGGTGCTGGCCCTGACCAGGAAAGAGGCTGGAGGAGGAGGCCCAGGCCAGGTGATGTATGTTCAGGTACTTGTGGGCATCTGGACAGAGTTTCTCAGGGTGCCTGTTTAAGTGTGTCAGGGCTGATATAACAAAACATCATTGACTGGATGGCTCATAAACAGCGGAAATTTATTTCTCACCATTCTGGAGGGTGTCCAAGGTCAAGGTGCTAGCCGATTTGATACCTGCTTTGGGCACATTTCCTGGTACATAGACAGCCATCTTTTTGCTGTGTCCTCACGTGGTGGAAGGATTGAGGGGGCTCTCAGGGGCCCCTTTCATAAGGGTACTCATCTTATTCATGAGGGCTCCATCTTCATGACATAATTAACTCCCACAGGCCCCACCTCCAAATACCATCACACTGGGGGGTAAGTTTCAACGTATGCATTTGTGGGGGACTCTAACCTTCAGTCTACCGCCGTGCTCATGAGCTCAGCAGATGTGCGGTGGAGACTCTCCAGTGGGAGACATCAGAGTACACATGGCAGAGGGATCTGTAGGCCTGGCAGAGGACACCAGCAAAGGATAGAACAAAATCCTGCCTGACATCAGCATTTAAAGGGCTGGTGGAGGAGGAACCACCGTAGAAGGTAGGAGCATCGGGAGAGAGTAGCAGCTGTTCCAGGGTTAGGGATCTTGGGCCCTGGAAAGACTGAATATATTCTGGCAAGTTCTCCTATTGTTTTGGGAAAGGGGGTCCATGCCAGTGTGAAGAGTAGGAATTTTGGCCTCTCATGTGTCACTTAATAAGCTAGGCAATAGGGTAGCCATCTATGAGATGCTAAACCATTACTGGAAATATAAGATTGTGGAAGCATTGTGGTTTTGATAAGCCCCTTAGATGTGTGTATACGTGTGTGGGAGGTGAGATGCTCCAAAGGGTGGGCTAGGTGAACCAGACTGGTCACTAAGCTCCCTTCTAAGGAGGGTAGCACACTTTTACTGTGGCACTTGTGCTTTGCTGAGCAGGTCTTAGGAGGCGAGGCCAGGGCTAAATTACTGGAGACAGAGCTGAGAGACAGATCATGGCCCCAGTTATCCCCTCTCCACTCTCCCCCATGCATGGCTCAGTTTCTCCCCAAATGGCCAGCAGACATTTAAAGAATATTGGTTTGAAACAGCACCTAAGTTAGGCCTTCCTAGGGCACAATAGATTTTCTGCACGAATGAATGATTAGAGGAACAAATATATATCTTTATATAAATGTGTTCTTTCCTATAAACCGCCTAAAACCTATTACAGTTAGGTGCACATTTCCATATCAAGATCTCTCAGCTTCTGTGACACCACATCCTCTTAATTTGCCTTCTACTTTTCCATTCCCCTTTCTCAGTCTCCATGGTAGGGGCCTCTCCCTTTTCCCAACCATCAAATATTAGTTTCTGGAGGCTACGTCCAGTACGCCTGTCTCTTTTCTTTAGGCATCGCCTTCCAATGTGCTCGTGTCCATTTCCGTGGCATTAGACTCCATTGATGTGAGAGGACCCCCACATATTTATCCTCAGCCCAGGGGTTTCCTTTGAGCCTGTACTTGTGTCTGCTGCTTGACATCTCTGCGTGTATCACATAACCCAAATGCATTTCCCGACTTCACTCCACCTTTGCATTCCTCATTTTCCACCTCAAAACCAGAGCCTGGGAGACTCTTCAATTCATCCTTTTCCTCCATCTGCTCTACAGTCTCATTCATGAACATGTCCTATTCATTCTTTCTCCAAAATTCTTCCTGCACCATCTCCTTTTCTGCATGCTGCAGCCCCCACCCTGGCTGTGGGCTCCAGCTCTTTGTAAATCATGTGTTGTATGCATTCCCCACCTTTTTGGACCTGCTGCGATGATTCACAGAATTTTAGCACTTCCTCTCCCCAACCCTTGAGGACCACAACGTACCCATTAAATAAGTACATAAAATTTAAAAGCTACCAGTAACCTCGATAGGTGGGTGTTCAGGTTATGGAGACGGCCCTTTTATTTTGTGGGACGCCTTTGCCCTGTGCAAGTGGAACTGCGCAGGCTGACAGTGGTGCCCTGCTTGGAAGAAAGGCATCTGGCAGCTCCGAGTCTGTCCTGGCACTTTTCCCTCCTTTTAGAGCCCCATCATCATGACCTGAGACATCTCTTTGGGCGGTTGGCACTAGCAAAGTTTACCTCCTGTTCATGTGTGGTCTGCCCTCAGTTACTTCCTTTTTTTAGGGGGTTTTGCGCATTTTGAGGACTAAGACTCTTGATGCAGAGGCTCACCTGAGAAGCTGATCTGGATCCCATCCTCCCTCCTCCCTCCTCTGGCCTCCCCACTGCCTGTGCTTTCAGGCTGTCATCTGGCTTCTTAGCCGAGGTCACTGACGTGTTGGAATTGTCCGTGGAATTTAATAATTAGCAGATGGGAAATAGAAGATCTTAATTTTTAATTAAACATTAATTTTTAATATTGCTACTTTTTTCCCTGCCTGAAGGAGTCTTCCCAGTCAAGTAATAAAACTGGGCACTGGCTTGATGACTCAGTCTTTCTATAAGATGTGGGTTGAGTGGTCATGCAGTTGAGGAATGTGTTGCAGGCTGACCACCTGTCGGCTGTAAGATTCCCAAGGGGTAGGACAGGCGTCAGTTCTCTGATCTCCATGCTCAGCCATGGGCCTGGGGTAGAGCAGGGACTTAGGAAATGCACCCAGAAGGATTGAGTGCCCTTCCTAAAAATTAAAAGGCCAAAGGCACAGTTTCTTCCTCCTTTCCTCCTCCCCCCACTTTCTTTATTGGCACAGTGGTGATGACAGCACCCACTTGATAAGGTGGTCGTGCGGCTCGGTGAGGGAATGAGAGTCCCGTACTTAGCCCCTGTGCACTTTAAGTGCCAAGTAAGTATACCTGCTCCTTTTCTTTTTTTTTAAATAAATTACCTGTTTACCAAATGTCCAGCTCACGCACAGCTGCAAGACTCACCTAGTGGGCTGTGTCAAATCTACTAAAAGGTCCTGGACAGACTAAAACTGAGGCCTGCAGTGAATAAGGTGGTGGTACATGGCAGAGCTCTGTTCTGAAACACCGGTTATGGAGGCATAAGTCGTGTTTGTGGTGTGTCTCTGTGTGTTGGTTTTTGGTTTGGAAATCCTGTCATTCCACAAAGCTGGGGTTTTAATGTGACTAAAAGCGTCACATAAGCTTCTGAGAACAACAAACAAAAGCTCATTGTTTTTGAGTCTGCACTGATAAAAATGCCAAAGTAGCTGAGTGGAAATGATGACAAATCTGGGTTTTAACCCCCACACAGCAAGTAAATGTCAATATAAAAAGCAATATAGGGGGTAGTAGCTCAGAGCACAGATTCCAGAGTCAGACTCTCAGTTCAAATTCCAGCCTCGGCCCTTACTATCTGTGTGACCTTGGGCAAGTTACTTAACCTCTTTGGCTGCAGTTTCCTCATTGAGAGAATGGGAACCCAAATCGCACCTCAGCACAGGGACACATTAACAAGTTCTGAGCCTTGGTTTTCTTACCTATACAGTGGGCATAGTACATGGCAGGAATGTTGCAAGGACTAAATGAGAAGGTGTATGTGAAGGTGCCAGGCACAGGTTGGCTACAAGTCCAAAGTAGCTTCTTTCATGATGGAAGGAAACCAAGAGCAGCTGTCCTCCATGCAGCTGGCACATCTGGGATGTGAGGGCAGAACTGAGTCTCTGTTTGAGACTCTGGGCAAGCTGGGGAGAGCCAGGAGAGCCGCCTAACAGTGTCTCCCTCCCACCTGCAGTTCAGCTCTGCAGTGGGGAAGCAGGTCACAGGGCTGGGGTGGGAGTGCAGAGCTTGGTGACAGGGACAGGAGGCAGAGAGAGAGGATGCTGAGGCTCTTTTCTGTTCAGGGGCTGGGGCAAGGTGGGGTTTCATGTGGAAAACCCAAGCTTTGCTGATGGGTAGAGCCAGTTTTGTGAAATCCACCCCCCACATGTGTGCGGCTGGAAGGAAGTTCTCATTGGCCTGCTCTGTTTGCTGACATCTCGACCAGGCCACCTGCACACAGCCAGCAGGGATGGACGGGGACCACCAGGACTTTGCCCAATCAATGGCCTTCTCCCTAGTGTTGGGGTTTGAATCTAAATGACTGTATTTCAGCCTCTGCTTCCCAGCAGGGGAAATGCAGCCACTTCCTGAGCAAACTGGGGTCAGAGCTGAATCTCCACCACCTCTTCTGCCTCTGGCTGCACCTCATGCTGGGCCCCAGCTGCTCCATGCAGCCTTCCCACATTTACCCTTTACAGTGTGCCAGTTTATCATTGCTCTTGTGGTGCTTCCTGTGTTTGTGCTGGCTTTTCCAAGTCTCTTTCAAGCCCTTTGAGTTCAGAAAACATGCATCTCTTTGCCCCTTTGTGCTCCTGGTATAGATGCAGCATGGTCTGAGGAGAGGGTCTGTTGTTCCAGCTGTGGCCATGCTGGGCCTCCCTCAAGTCCCTTCTTTTCTGGGTGACTTGTCTCCTTGTTTGTAAAATGAACAATAACTTCAGAGCCCCTAACCAGCGGCCCTTTTTGGCCTATAACCAAGTTCCTACCAAGAAATCCCTTTCTGGCAAAAGACAAATTGAAATAGCTTTCTCTCTTTCAGCTGTAATGTCATTCTCCTGATGCCCGTGTCAAGGACCGGGCCTTCTTAGGCTTAGATGGCACCTACAGGGATACATTACACCCAAAGATGCCCCTGGCAGCCCAGGAAGCAGCTGGGGAGAAGGAAGAAGAGAACAAAGAAAGCAGGGGAAGAAGATAGAGGGGGTATGAGGTGTACAGGCAGATCTCCATAAGACAGCCTCGGGGCCTCCTGTCCCTCACCCAGAATATGCTGCCCCAGTAAGTGTCATACCACCTAGCCGACTGCTTGGAGTTAAGTTACCATCAGGATTCAAGCACAATCCCAGTAAATCATAGCTGACCCCAGTTTTTCCCTGAACAGTCTCCGCCCCACCTTAGTAAAACTGTCCTAACTCTTGGGGCTCTATGTTTTGTCACCAGGAAGCGCCCAGAGGTCGTGACGGTGACTGGGTGGAAGGCACCGGTTGTGTGGGAAGGCACTTACGACAGAGCCATCTTAGAAAACTATTATGCCGAGCAGAAAATTACTGTGGGTTTGACAGTTTTTGCTGTTGGAAGGTAGGTATTGCTAATAAAACTGACCTCAACTTTTTCTTGTTTGTCAAACGTTTGTGAGTGGGCCCCTGGGCTTTTGGAGGCTGTTCCTGACTTGCCTGAATTATTAGTAGAGAATGTAACAATGGGACCATCTGTTTCATTTCTGCTGTGAACAAAATAGCAGGTAAGTCAACTCCTTCTCACCTCAAAGTGAGGATCTTGGGTTGCAAGTAAAAATGTCTGCTAGACCCACTGAGCCCAGGGTCTACAGCAAGCCCACAACCACCTCCTTCACCTCCATGGCTTTCTCTGCATGCTGGTTATTAGACAGCCCCAATGTGCATCATTCTTTCTCCTACATTCTTAAGACCCAGGGCCAATTCACAGCAAGTTCATGGTCCAGAGTCATCTAAGCAGTGGTCCCCCGCATCAGAGCATGGCTACCACTCTTCCATGGGTCCCTTCCACCCTACCCTCCTGGGGGATTTGGCCCCCCGAGATTCGGCCAGCTTCATCTTCCAGAGGTTGGAGAGGTTCCTGTTTCAGCTTCCATTAACTTTAGAATGTTTCTCCCCAAACTGCAATCATTCTTACTTGAAATTACTAGCTATAATATTAATTTTAAGATACTACCCATTTGGTCTTCTGGAGAATTTTTTATTTTTATTTTTTCCAAAACAAAACCAAGAGTTCAATTTTCCCATCCCCACACCACCATAGACCTTTCCATCTGTACCTTTTCTGAAAGCCACGTTGGAAGGTGATTCCTTCACCTGTACAAAGATGGGTGAAAGCCCAGGCTAATCTGCTCTTGGGCTCTGTCCACCAGAGGGCCTAAAGGAGAGCTTTGTGCAGGTCTCATAGTTCTCCTAAGGCCTTCTCCAACCCAGAGCCCAGAAGCCACTGCTGTCACCATACTTAACAAGTCCTAATGTCCCTGAAGTCACTGACTGTGCTGATTCCAGGGGCCTAGCTAGCATCTCTAACAGTGAAGTTAGAATCCTGACTCTGGAGTTCTGACACTTTTACTGGAAGAATCTGTACTATTATGAGTCCAGGGCCAGTGCTCAGCTCACCTAATCCTTTAGCACGAGAGGGACAAGCCAGCCACTTTGCAGATTGATTTGATATTGATATTTCCAAAACAAACAGAATATTGCCTACTGTTCCACAGTGGCTTCCACCGTCCAGGCACAACTCTGCAGAACTAAACCATAAATCACCTGTTCTGGTAAAAGACCCATGCTTTCCACTCTGAAGCATGGGAGCACTGTCTGTACTCAGCAGCAATAAAGCCTCACAAGAGTGGATCTGGACTTTTAGGAGGTGTGATGTTTGGTTTGTTTTCAAATAGCAGTGCAGGGAGCCAACAGCACTGCTTTAATCTCGAAACAATGTTAAACCTCACAGTGGCTTCCCCTCTCCCCACCATGGATGGTCTCCCAAGCTTCAGGACACAATAGATTTTTCTTAAAGTTTCGGAGTGCCGGAGAATTTTCTGGCCATGAGCCACAGAGCCACATCAAAGTTCCTCTTTATACTGCTCAGATACTTTCTCTCCATTTAAAGAATCAACACAGTAAACCCTTGAGTTTCCAGAGGCCAACATGAAAAGTACACCTTGGTTTTGGTAGTACAGAAAGAAAATCCAAGCAGCAACCAAAACGCAGAAAGACGTGCCAATTATTATGACTCACAAAACACCACGATTGCCTGGTAGTATGACCAGCAAATTAAATTCAGTCTATGTTCACTGAGCATTAATCTAGGGTTTGCATGACTCCTTCCTCTTCTCTGTGATCCCCCATGGCTTCACAAGAATGCGTAGCTTGGGTTACAGAAGACATTAACATATTTTTTTTGAATGAATAGATAAGTAGCTAAAATACCACTACACATCTATTAGAATGCCCAAAACCCAAAACACCGCAACACCAAATGCTGGTGAGGATGTGGAGCAACAGGAACTCTCATTCATTGCTGGTGGGAAAGCAAAATGGCATAGCCACTCTGGAAGACACTTTGGCAGTTTCTTACAAAACTAAACATACTCTCACCATATGATCCAGCAATCGTGCTCCTTGGTATTTACCCAAAGGAGTTGAAAACTTATGTCCAGCACACAGGTATTTATAGCAGCTTTATTCATAATTGCCAAAACTTGGAAGCAACCAAGATATCCTTTAGTAGGTGAATGAATAAACTGTGGTGCATCCAGACAGTGTAATAGCAGCACTAAAAAGAAATGAGCTATCAGGCCATGAAAAGACATGCAGAAACCTTAAACACATATTACCAAGAGAAAGAAGCCTATATGAAATACATACTGTATGATTCCAACTATATGACATTCTGGAAAAGGCAAAACTATGGAGACAGTAAAAAAGATCAGCAGTTACCAGGGATTGGGATGGGGGAATGGTAGAACAAAGGATTTTTAGAGCAGTGTATTTTACTCTGTATAATACCAAACATGAAAGATTTGTATGGATATAAAAAAGATGTAGATATAAATGTTTATAAACATTTGTCCAAATCCACAGAGCATATAACACCAAGAATGAACCTTAACATAAACTATGGACTTGGGGGGATAATAATGTGCCAGTGTAGGTTCATCAATTGCAACACATGTACCCCCTGGTGCTGAATGTTGATAGTGGGGAAGCTGTGGATGGGAGAGGGAGCAGGGTGGGTATATGGGAGCTCTGTGTTTTGGTCGCAATTTTGCTGTAAGCCTAAAAATGACCTAAGATCTTTTCTTTCTTTTTTAAAAGAAAATAGTTGTTACAGTTAAATCAGAGACTGCTTGCTCTGGTATTTGGATGGGCTTTGTAATGATGGTGTCTGGACAGTGGATGGGTGGTTTGGGTGACTAGTGGGAGGCTCACAGGGTAGATATGTAATATGAAAGGATATCCATGTCCCATGACCCATTCTCTAGGTACCAGAGGAGGGTAAGAGAGTGGTGACGGTTAGGTTTAATCCCCAAAGGATCCAGGGGTCACGATGCCCTTGTGTCTGGAAGGGTAGTAATAACACTGGGTTATAGGCTGAGGTTTTAAGGGAGGCTCAGTAACCGGTGCCCCCTGATGATGGTCAAAGGGTACAAACTTCCAGTTGTAAGATACTAAGTCCTGAGGATCTAATGTACACCACGGTGATTTTAGTTAATAACACTATATTACATACTTGAAAGTTGTTAAGAGTAGATAAATGTACTCATTGAAAAAAAGAAATAGTAATTATGTGACATGATGGAGGTATTATTTAATGCTACAGTGGTAATCATTTTGCAACACTGTACCTCTTAAACTTACACAATCATATATGTCCGTTATATTTCAATAAAGCTGGAAATTAAAGAACTGTCACCCCCTTTGCCTGCCCAAAATGTGAACCACTGAGAAACAAGCAAAGGGCTAAGTGAGGCAGATGATAGTTATACCACCTCATTACAGTTAAAGCTGGTGTTGGAGAATGTGGCTTCTATCTGCAGACTCTGGGCCTCCTAATATGGAACCACAGAATTAGAAAAACTTAAGATACTCAGGCATCTACAGCACTAGAAACTGCAGGCATCCGGACGTGAGAGTAGGACCTGTACCACAGAGATTACCGTAAAGTGCAGAACAGTTGAAACCACATGCTCTCTCCAACTGGCTGGTTTCCAAGAGCAAGAGAGGAGGAGGCAGGGCTGTGCACGCCCAGTTGCCCTTCCAAAATTAGCAGCCAGATAAGTCACTCCACCTCCCCAAAGCTGAGTGGCTAAAAAGTGGACAGTGGCCAGTGGCCAGAACTGTTACGTATTAGATGTCCCTCCACGTCTGGAATGGGGAGAATCAATTTCTTTAACTGCAAAGTGTAGACAAGATGATGGTAAGAACAGCATGTAGTCTTCTGCAGAAAACCCAGAGGTTACACTTATACCATTCTTCTTTGTTTCAGATACATTGAGCATTACTTGGAGGAGTTCTTAACATCTGCTAATAGGTACTTCATGGTTGGCCACCAGGTCATATTTTACATTATGGTAGATGATGTCTCCAGGATGCCTTTGATAGAGCTGGGTCCCCTACGTTCCTTCAAGGTGTTTGAGATCAATCCTGAGAAGAGATGGCAGGATATCAGCATGATGCGCATGAAGACAATCGGGGAGCACATTGTGGCCCACATCCAGCATGAAGTTGACTTCGTCTTCTGCATGGATGTAGACCAGGTCTTCCAAGACAGCTTTGGAGTAGAGACCCTTGGCCAGTCCGTGGCTCAGCTCCAGGCCTGGTGGTACAAGGCAGATCATGACAAGTTTACCTACGAGAGGCGGAAGGAGTCTGCAGCATACATTCCCTTCGGCCAGGGGGATTTTTATTATCATGCAGCCATTTTTGGAGGAACACCCAGTCAGGTCCTAAACATCACCCAAGAGTGCTTCAAGGGAATCCTCCAGGACAAGAAAAATGACATAGAAGCCGAGTGGCATGATGAAAGTCACCTAAACAAGTATTTCCTTCTCAACAAACCCACTAAAATTTTATCCCCAGAATATTGCTGGGATTATCATATAGGCCTGCCTTCAGATATTAAAATTGTCAAGGTATCTTGGCAGACAAAAGAGTATAATTTGGTTAGAAATAACATTTGACTTTAAATTGTGCCAGTAGGCTTCTGAATTTGAGAGAGGATATTCTGGCTACTTCCTTAGAAAAGTAACAATTTTAACTTAAAAAAAAAAAAAAGCTAACATAACACCAACACAGCAACTACATACTGTTTCTCATTGTAACTTTGAGCCTTGTGATATGGGACAATGAACCTATGGTCATCAAATGTTAATTCCCAGTGATTTCTTACCTATTCTGGGTTTGAGGGACAATGCTATCAACTGAAAAAAAAAAGTGTCACAGGCAAAGAAGAAGCCAGATGATATATACGGGAGAATAGGATGCTAAGGGAAGTGCGGCAACAAGATAAAATGGGGGGTGGGAATGGTTGGCTTTCCCCTTGATTTCAGCGTCTTCCTGTCTGCTGGGTCTAGCAGCGTAGAGTTGCTTGCAGTAAAACTCTAGGAACACAGTCTACCTTGGCAGTTCTCGAGTGGTTTCAATGGCAAATTGCTTCAGGCCGTTTGTAGTCCATGTCCTTTTCTCATCAGGATGTTGTTTAGCTTCTGTGCAAAAGCCTGGTCAAGATTCCCAAAGGATATCATGGTGGTGAATGTTTGGAGTCACAGGGAATCTGAATAAGCCAGTGGGTACTCAGCAATGAAGTAAAAACAAAGCCTCAAACTCATGCCGTGAGTTTGCCATGAAATAGCCAAGAGAGTGGAAAGAGAGGAGACTGATCACTGTGGTGCAATGCCACCTCTGATGGACACAGGGCATGGGGTTGGCCTTGAATGCGGTGTGGAGCCAGGCACTGAATGGGAGGCAGTGTGGGTGGTCTCCAGCCTCCTCGACCCCATGACCCCAGAGTAGCAGGCTTCTTGTTTGACCCTAGTCACATTCCATCTGGCAGACTCTGCAACTTGTGTCTTCAGATCATTGGCCAGAGAAAGTGGATGGCGTCAGAGATGGCAAGGCCTGCAATGAACTGGAGACTCTTGCAAGGAGTTGCATTTCCCAGACCTGTGCTTCATGATAGCCAGTCATCCCTGACCTGTCAGTCATCAGCAAGTCCCCCCACCACCTGCTTTAACCCTCAGGGTCCCTCAGCCCATCATGTTGCAATTTGGAGGGCTGACATCAAGGAGTGGACTGGAGGAAAAGCCCTCCCATCAAGTTACCTCGTTTTCCCCTGCCCCGTCTACGCTACTGAAGTGTAACAGCCAGATGCATATAATAAGTTGATCTTACACCAAATGGGAGACCCAGTCCTCAGGACAGAAGAACATTCAATTCCCTTCTCTAAGAGAAGCTGTGACATCCTGCATATTTAAAGTTAAGCAATTCATTGTAAAAAGGGTTAGGAGGCAATATTTACATACACAGGTATATTTATATTTTGCTTGTATTCCAGTTTAGGTTGTTTCCATTTTTAAGTGATTTATTTCAAGAGTCATTGCACTGGCTTGATGCTCAGCACAACGGCGTTCTTTGATAAAATGAAACCTTTATTTTCTCTACCGTTTTACTGTGCCTCCTACTCTTCAGTCCTTGCCAAAAAAATCTCAACCCTGCAAAACCAAACAGAACTGACAAAAACCCTAAGGTGGACTTTAAAAAAGAGAGAGGCCACTTGTCAGTTGGGACTCTTGCTTCTCTATGACTCAGTTTTCTGAGATACATTTGGAGTAGGGAGAGTTAATAGTGAAAGTTCTAAACCAAAGAAATGAGCTGTCCTGAAGGATTAGGAAAAAAGAGCTGATTTTTACTTTTGAGGGAATCTTAATTTTTTTTTCATTCACTTAAACTTAAATCCAAAATGAACAAGCTTAGGATGTCACTAATAGTTATTCTTAAATATTAAAAATAATAAAATTCCAGATTTACAATTGAATAAATTATTTTCTCAGTATATGCCGGTTTGGTCTTGGATTGTACATTATCTCCCAGAAATGTTCAGAGTTGTCAGTTACAGAATTTTTAATTATTAGATTTCAGAAAGTTCTCATGTCCTTCTAAAAAGGTGTCCATTATTACAAAGATAGAAGGAACATGATGACGATTCCAAACTTTTAAAGCGGTAAGTGCCTATATAGAACTTTTCAAAATGATGCCCTGAAGTAGTTAACTTTCAGTAGAAGAACCATCCAGAAAAGGTTTGCCCCTGAAGCCCAGGGTGGGCACCAGGACAGAGGGAGAAAACAATGCCATAGCCACTGGAAGTTATTAGTCTTGACCTCTTGGTATATATCTGGCCAAGGGAGCCCCAGGAAAAGGCTGGATTTCCAGCAAGTCTGGGCAGGTGTATTTGTAATAAAGATCAAAGGTGACCACACTGATGTATTGAGGTGCCCTGGAGGTACAGTAGGGCATAATTCCCTCATGGTAGAGAGTTATTCCCAGTTTATAGATGAGCAAAGTGAAGTTTAGAAAGGTTAAGACACCCAGCTGGGAAATGGCTAAGTTGAAGCTCAAACCAGAGAAGCCAGCAAGAATATATGTGTTGGCACTGTTTAGGGAGGGCCATATTTCATATCAAGAAAAATGCAATGTCATAGAAGAATCCTAAAACGGGGCATTTTTGGCGTAAGAATTGATATTTTTAAAACTAGATGTGTTCCCAGGCCCTGTTGTACCATTTCCCATTTTTCACGCACTAAATATGCCCCAAATGCATTAAATCAGTTAAAATGGGTCATGTAAAAAAACAAAAGACTATGTGATCATCCCTATCTTTATATTGTGCATGCAGGGTTGATATAAGCTGGTATGCCCAGCCAGTACCCCAGGGGGCATGACAGGGCAGAGGGTGGTGGTGGAAGGGATAGCCATGCCTCTTCCTCCACTCCACGTCCAATCTGGGGGTCACATGCAGCTAAAGGGAAGAAGTTTAAGGTCTGAAGGGCCTGACTTCTCTTGTCTTTCTTGGAATGACACGTCTTTGATCTCTCCCAGCTAAAGTCATCATGTGATTTACTAACAAAGGAACCATAGCTATGGCAATACTTATGGTTATAAATATTTGTTAAGTGTACTATTTGTTAAATTTACTTATGTAAATGAATACAGGCATAGTAGCATAGTCACAAGTGTGAAACATAGAAAGCTTGAGTACATAACATACAATGCATATTTTTAAGGAGAGAAAGCTGGGTTAAGTGGGGATCCACTGGTCAGAGCATCAGATTGCAGAGCCAGGATTCAAACTCAGGACTGTCTTAACTGAATCTTTTACCCTTTCCACAGTTCCTGTTTGGTGTTCCTCACTCTTTCACCTATAAGCATGCACACATGGTCATATGCATGGACACACACACACACTTTAACCCATCTTGTTCTTGAAATTTGAGTACACCAAAGGAATCTCCACCAAAAGCTTTCAATTCCATTGTCAGGCATTAAAAAGAGAGAACATAGGTAGACCAAAAACTCTTCAGGGGCAGAATGTAGGTCTAAACATCATAGAGCCAAGGCAGAGAAGCAGACAAATGAAACCTGAGTGATACAAGATTTAGGGAAGTTCAAGGGCTAAGGGGTAGGAGGGAAGAAAGTCTGTGGAGGTGGAAATAGCCTCAAAAGGGCTCACTCTGCATTGAGCTCCAAAAGAAGAGAAGGAGTGGAGAGGGAATGAGGTGTTAGAGGGACCAGCAGATGTACAGCACAGAGATCTGCTGTAAGACTTTCACGGACACACACCAAAGCAGTGCCAAGGCCTTAGGCCTGGATAAAACCACCAGACAAAACCTATGTGAAAAGCATCATTGGCCAAGCAAGTGCTCTGGCTGGTTGAGGACCCACACTCACCCAGCATTTGCTGCACTCTTTCCCCCCTCTCAGCAATGCCTGGCCTCCTTTATGGAGTCTGTGTGATTTCTACAGTAACGGGTGCCATGACTGGAGCAAGTGATCCAGGCTAAGCCCATCAGCACTTTCCATCCCCTTGATGAATTCAGGTGGATGATCTAAACTAGCCCAATCATAGTGAATCTCGGGTCCTTTCAGGAAATAAGTAACACTGTTTGCTACTAGCACCTCTGATGACCACAAAGAGGTCAACCTTAGGATGAAACTGACAATAGGACAGGAAGGGCAGTGGCACTGAAGGAAACCTAGTCCTAATGACAACCTTGAGCCACTGGCTCCAGCCTTACCCAAAGCCTGCACTGCCTGCAGGCTTTTTGAATGTGTGAGTCAATGAAGTCCCTTAAAACTATTATTTAAGTCAGTTGGAATTGGGCTTTCCCTTACAACTGAAAATATCTAAAAACCCATTGAGAATTGTTAGTTCCTTAAAGGCAGGTCCATAGCCTGCCTTTGCATCAGCTCCAGCACCTACTACCCCACCAATTGCAGAGGCACTGCTAAATGAACGAATGATTCATCATATCCACTCCCATCATGTCTCATAAGAAGTTTTTTTTTAGTTTATTTTGATACCATTAATCTACAATTAAATGAGTAATATTATGGTGATTACACTACCCCCTTCATCAGGTTTCCCCCCCCCATCAACCCCCTTGCAGTCACTGTCCATCAGCGTAGTGAGATGCCATAGAGTCACTACTTGTCCTCTCTGGGTTGTACAGCCCTCCCCGTGCCCCCCGAACATTACATCTGCTAATCGTAATGTCCCTTCTTCCCCTTTGCCCCTCCCTTCCCACCCATCCTCCCCAGTCCCTTTCCCTTTGGTAACTATTAGTCCATTCTTGGGTTCTGTGAGTCTCCTGCTGTTTTATTCCTTCAGTTTTTTTTTTCCTTAGTTTTTATACTCCACATATGAGTGAAATCATTTGGTACTTGTCTTTTTCAGCTTGACTTATTTCACTGAGCATAATACCCTCTAGCTCCAACCAGGTTGTTGCAAATGGTAGGATTTGTTTTCTTCTTATGGCTGAATAATATTCCATTGTGTATATGTACCACCTCTTCTTTATCCATTCATCTACTGATGGACACTTAGGTTGCTTCCATTTCTTGGCTATTGTAAATAGTGCTGCGATAAACATAGGGATGCATCTGTCTTTTTCAAACTGGGCTGCTGCATTCTTAGGGTAAATTCCTAGGAGTGGAATTCCTGGGTCAAACGGTATTTCTATTTTGAGTTTTTTGAGGAACCTCCATACTGCTTTCCACAATGGTTGAACTAATTTGCAGTCCCACCAGCAGTGTAGGAGGGTTCCCTTTTCTCCACATCCTCGCCAACATTTGTTGTTGTTTGTGTTTTGGATGTTGGCCATCCTCACTGGTGTGAGGTGATATCTCATTGTGGTTTTAATCTGTATTTCTCTGATGATTAGTGATGTGGAGCATCTTTTCATGTGCCTGTTGGCCATCTGAATTTCTTCTTTGGAGAAGTGTCTATTCATGTCCTCTGCCCATTTCTTAATTGGATTACTTGCTCTTTGTTTGTTGAGGTGCGTGAGTTCTTTATATATTTTGGATGTCAACCCCTTATCGGATATGTCATTTATGAATATATTCTCCCATACTGTAGGATGTCTTTTTGTTCTACTGATGGTGTCCTTTGCTGTACAGAAGCTTTTCAGCTTGATATAGTCCCACTTGTTCATTTTTGCTTTTGTTTCCCTTGCCCGGGGAGATATGTTCATGAAGAAGTCGCTCATGTTTATGTCCAAGAGATTTTTGCCTATGTTTTTTTCTAAGAGTTTTATGGTTTCATGACTTACATTCAGGTCTTTGATCCACCTTGAGTTTACCTTTGTGTATGGGGTTAGACAGTAGTCCAGTTTCATTCTCTTACATGTAGCTGTCCAGTTTTTCCAACACCAGCTGCTGAAGAGGCCGTCATCTCCCCAATGTATATCCAAGGCTCCTTTATCAAATATTAATTGACTGTATGTATTTGGGTTGATGTTTGGATTTTCTATTCTATTCCACTGATCTGTGGGTCTGTTTTTGTGCCAATACCAAATTGTCTTGATTACTGTGGCTTTGTAGTAGAGCTTGAAGTCAGGGAGTGTAATTCCCCTGTTTTATTCCTCCTTCTCAGGATTGCTTTGGCTATTCGGGGTCTTTTGTGGTTCCATATGAATTTTAGAATTATTTGTTCCAGTTCATTGAAGAAAGCTGTTGGTAGTTTGATAGGGATTGCGCTGAATCTGTAGATTGCTTTGGGTAGTATAGCCATTTTGACAATATTTATTCTTCCTAGCCAAGAGCATGGGATGCATTTCCATTTGTCAGTGTCCTCTTTAATTTCTCTTAGGAGTGTCTTGTAGTTTTCAGAGTACAGGTCTTTCACTTCCTTTGTTAGGTTTATTCCTAGGTATTTTATTCTTTTTGATGCAATTGTGAATGGAATTGTTTTTCTGATTTCTCTTTCTGTTAGTTCATCGTTAGTGTATAGGAAAGCAACAGATTTCTGTGTGTTAATTTTGTATCCTGCCACTTTGCTGAATTCAGATATTAGTTCTAGTAGTTTTGGAGTGCAGTCTTTAGGGTTTTTTATGTACAGTATCATGTCATCTGCAAATAGTGACAATTTGACTTCTTCTTTACCAATCTGGATGCCTTGTATGTCTTTGTTTTGCCTGATTGCCGTGGCTAGGACCTCCAGTACTATGTTGAATAACAGTGGAGAGAGTGGGCATCCCTGTCTTGTTCCCGATCTTAGATGAAAAGCTTTCAGCTTCTCGCCGTTAAGTATGATGTTAGCTGTGGGTTTGTCATATATGGCCTTTATGATGTTGAGGTACTTGCCCTCTATACCCATTTTGTTGAGAGTTTTAATCATGAATGGATGCTGAATTTTGTCAAATGCTTTTTCAGCATCTATGGAGATGATCATGTGGTTTTTGTTCTTCTTTTTGTTGATGTGGTGGATGATGTTGATGGATTTTCGAATGTTGTACCATCCTTGCATCCCTGGGATGAATCCCACTTGATCATGGTGTATGATCCTCTTGATGTATTTTTGAATTCGGTTTGCTAATATTTTGTTGAGTATTTTTGCATCTACGTTCATCAGGGATATTGGTCTGTAATTTTCTTTTTTGGTGAGATCTTTGCCAGGTTTTGGTATTAGAGTGATGCTGGCTTCATAGAATGAGTTTGGAAGTATTCCCTCCTCTTCTATTTTTGGAAAACTTTAAGGAGAATGGGTGTTATTTCTTCTCTATATGTCTGGTAGAACTCAGAGGTGAATCCATCTGGTCCGGGGGTTTTGTTCTTGGGTAGTTTTTTGATTACCGCTTGTATTTTGTTGCTGGTGATTGGTCTGTTTAGTTTTTCTGTTTCTTGTTTGGTCAGTTTGGAAGGTTGTATTTTTCTAAAAAGTTGTCCATTTCTTCTAGGTTTTCCAGCTTGTTAGCATATAGATTTTCATAATGTTCTCTTATAATTCTTTGTATTTCTGTGGGATCCGTCGTGATTTTTCCTTTCTCATTTCTGATTCTGTTTATGTGTGTAGATTCTCTTTTTCTCTTAATGAGTCTGGCTAGGGGTTTATCTATTTTGTTTATTTTTTCAAAGAACCAGCTCTTGGTTTCATTGATTTTTTCTATTGTTTTATTCTTCTCAATTTTATTTATTTCTTCTCTGACCTTTATTATGTCCTTCTGTTGACTTTGGGTCTCATTTGTCGTTCTTTTTCCAATTTCAGTAATTGTGTCTTTAGACTATTCATTTGGGAATGTTTTTCTTTCTTTTGATAGGCCTGGATTGCAATATACTTTCCTCTTAGAACTGCCTTTGCTGCGTCCCACAGAAGCTGTGGCTTTGTGTTGTTGTTGTCATTTGTCTCCATATACTCTTTGATTTCTGTTTTGGTTTGGTCATTGACCCTCATAAGAAGTTTTAATTTAAAATTTTTAACTTTGTGGACTCTGTGTCCTATTACAAAGCAGAAGCTTTTATATTTGGCTCCTGAAACTTTTCCTCCTATTGTACAGAAGAGTGTGGGAACTCAGGAGTTGCAGCCTGAGCCTCAGGCTCTAACCTCGTGGCATAATCTGCTGGGTTCAGTACTGCTTAAGGTCAATGACACATGAGACAAATTGGCTTCATCCATGCAGAGCAATGGTTCTCGACCAAGATGATTTTGCCCCCCAGACTGACTCCAGGGACATTTGGCAATGTCTGAAGATAATTGTTGGTTGACACAACTTGGGAGCAAGGGGTTCCTCATAGCTAGTGGATACAGGCCAGGGATGCTGCTAAATGTCTCACAATTCACAGGACAGCCCCCACAACAATAACCTGGCTCAAAATGTCAAAAGTGAGGAGTTGAGAAACCCAATATGCATAATACATAACTGTCTATACCTTGGGATTAGTCCCCGATAGGGGTCAGGAGCCTCAAACTCACCTTAGTCCTGTAACATTCACAGCTTAGACAAAAGTAGTTCCCTGTACTGGACAAGAGAGCAGGAATTTCCAAAGATAACACTTATCCTAAGCAACTGTAGTGATTAAAAACATTCTCCTCTGGACCTGGTGAACACCAAACATTTATAGAAATGATATAAATAAATGAAAATAGTGATAAATATTTGAAGTATGTGGCTGTGAAAAATCAGCCAAAGTTAGAACACATTTTTAGTGAATTCACTGTAATGGTTCAGAATAAAAGGTAGTTATGCCAGCTTGGTCCTTTAGTTAAAGATATTTTGGTTGCAAGGAACAGACATCCCCCTTGAGCTGTGTAAATCCCAAAGGGAGATTATCAGCAGGTTCCTGGAGAGTGCCACGGAACACACGGAGAGTCGACAACCAGACAGTGTGCTGAAGCTGGTTCATACCCGCTTATATGCAATACCTCCCAACTCCTTTTGAGTTACTTCAATGTTGTGGCTTGCTATTGGCCATAGTGGAAGTATTTATGCCATGGCTTTCAGCCAACACTAGAAATCAGGGCTCTTTTTCTTTCTTTCCTTTCCATCTTTATTTTTTAGGAGTTGGTTGTGTAAAAATTTACCAGCACATCACTACCCCCAGGCCATGAGCAAGAGCAAGGAAAGCTCAAGGGCTTCAACAGCTGAAAATTATGAACTTCCCCTAGAGGTCTGCCAATATGACCCAGCTCCAAGTATCACCAGACTTAGTGTTTCTTTCTTCAGAACTCTAAATTCCTGGAAAAGAAAACCCAAATGGCATAGTGTCCACTCATGCTCCCAGCAGCTGTGCTGCTGGGTAGGTTTACTGAAGGGTGGATTATCCTACAGGGAAGTTTTCAGAGGACAGGTTGTGGTGAGGTGGGTAGGTGCCTCTAAAAGTGTCTACCACATTCCACTTACAGCTGTCTGGCTGTCAATCACTTCTTCCCACATATCTAAAATATTCCCTGCTACCATGATCCAAAAATATTATATACCACTGAAGCACAGCCCCCTATCTTAATAGCAGACCACAGAATCCACAGATAATATCAGAGGAATATGCTTCTCAGAATCTACTATCTCCAGATAACAACTATTTCTCCTTTGGAGAGCCCATCTGACTATTCTGCAATCTATGAAATAAATGGTAAATATAGCTCATATCCAAACACACTAGAGTCAAAACTGAGAGACAATGAAGAAAGAGGGAAAAATTTATAGCAACTCCTATTTAAAAGGAAGAAATGGTGGTTACCTGCTCAAGGTACATCTCCATGCTCCAGAATTCAGTGGGCCTCTGCTGTAAGTTTTCCATCAAGGCTAGCCACAGTCTTCATCCATAATCCCAGTTGTCCTGCCAATGGGTTTCAGCCCTGGGCAAGTTCATTATGGATTCAGTGAGACCAAAAAAAATGACAATGGAACGTTCTTGGGATGAAAGGTTTTATACCCAACTTTATCCCCATGGTGGCAGGTCAATCACTAGAATCCCATCCCTCAGAGTGAGTCTGCATGCAGCAAGCCGGTCTCTGTCTCTGGGCCGCTCTGTCCCAGAGCTGTCTCAGTCTCTGTCCTCGGCACTGCCACCACTCCAGCCTCTGCTCTCCTGCAGCCATGCAGCAGCCTTGTGGCCATGCCACCATGTCACTCAGAGAACTGGGCAGAGTTCTTTACATAGAGTCAATAGTAACGTATTGCCCACACGTGTAGTGAGCTAGCCAACCAGGGCCAGGTGAGAATCCTGGCTATAGAAACCTTCACTCTATCCACACTCCACCCCTCCAGGATTCTTGCCTCTTAATCTATATGCCCTCAATCCTCTGCAATGGTCCCTGTGCGAGGAAGCTGGAACATTGTAACCAGTTGCATAATAACCACAGAGGCTATGACAGCATACAAACAAGAAAAATTAAGCCAAATTATAGTAACCCTCAAGCCTGAGGAGATCCATTGCCACCACCTGGGCATCCTGGCTGTATTCAAACCAGTTGTACTCAAATGAGTTAACCAAAAATGGTGTCTTGCCAATGGTTTCAGCCCCAGGCAAGTTTACTATGGATTCAATGTGACCAAAGAAATTGAGAGCAAAGCGCTCTTTGGGGTGAAAGGGTTTATTACCTGGCTTGC
>JAVSCE010015206.1:0-40905 GCA_032199065.1 Smutsia gigantea
GGATCCCTCCTGCCACTCTTCATACTATCTCCCAAGCCCTGGAGGCCCACTCTTCTCTTCTCCATCTCTCTAATTTTGTTATCTCAAAAATACCTTATAAATGCAAACAGAGAGTGTACAATCTTCTGAGACAGGCTTATTTATTATTTTTTTTTAAATTTGCTATCATTAATGTACAATTACATGAACATTATGGTTACTAGACTCCCCCGATTGTCAAGCCCCCACCACATACCCCATTACAGTCACTGTCTGTCAGTGTAGTAAGATGCTATAGAATCAGTACTTGTCTTCTCTGCAGTTTACTGCCTTCCCCGTGTGAGCCCCCCCACATTATACGGGCTAATCGTAATGTCTCTTTTTCCCCCTTATCCCTCCCTTCCCACCCATCCTCCCCAATCCCTTTCCCTTTGGTAACTGTTAGTTAGTCCATTCTTGGGTTCTATGAGTCTGCTGCTGTTTTGTTCCTTCAGTTTTTTCTTTGTTCTTATACTCCACAGATGAGTGAAACCATTTGATAACTTGTCTTTCTCCGCCTGGCTTCTGTCACTGAGCATAATACCCTCTAGCTCCATCCATGTTGTTGCAAAAGGTAGGATTTCTTTTTCTTCTTATGGCTGAATAATATTCCATTGTGTATATGTACCACATCTTCTTTATCCATTCATCTACTGATGGACGCTTAGGTTGCTTCCATTTCTTGGCTATTGTAAATAGTGCTGCAATAAACATAGGGGTGCATCTGTCTTTTTCAAATTGGGCTGCTGCATTCTTAGGGTAAATTCCTAGGAGTGGAATTCCTGGGTCAAATGGTATTTCTATTTTGAGTTTTTAGAGGAACCTCCATACTGCTTTCCACAATGGTTGAACTAATTTGCAGTCCCACCAGCAGTGTAGGAGGGTTCCCTTTTCTCCACATCCTCGCCAACATTTGTTGTTGTTTGTGTTTTGGATGTTGGCCATCCTCACTGGTGTGAGGTGATATCTCATTGTGGTTTTAATCTGCATTTCTCTGATGATTAGCGATGTGGAGCATCTTTTCATGTGCCTGTTGGCCATCTGAATTTCTTCTTTGGAGAAGTGTCTATTCATGTCCTCTGCCCATTTCTTAATTGGATTATTTGCTTTCTGTTTGTTAAGGTGCATGAGTTCTTTATATATTTTGGATGTCAACCCTTTATCAGATACGTTTTTTATGAATATATTCTCCCATACTGTAGGATGTCTTTTTGTTCTACTGATGGTGTCCTTTGCTGTACAGAAGCTTTTCAGCTTGATATAGTCCCACTTGTTCATTTTTGCTTTTGTTTCCCTTGCCCGGGGAGATATGTTCATGAAGAAGTTGTTCATGTTTATGTCCAAGAGATTTTTGCCTATGTTTTTTTCTAAGAGTTTTATGGTTTCATGACTTACATTCAGGTCTTTGATCCACCTTGAGTTTACCTTTGTGTATGAGGCTAGACAGTTGTCCAGTTTCATTCTCTTCCATGTAGCTGTCCAGTTTTTCCAACAGAAGCTGCTGAAGAGGCTGTCATCTCCCCATTGTATATCCATGGCTCCTTTATCAAATATTAATTGACTGTATATGTTTGGGTTAATGTTTGAATCTTCTATTCTGTTCCACTGGTCTGTGGGTCTGGTTTTGTGCCAATACCAAATTGTCTTGATTACTGTGGCTTTGTAGTAGAGCTTGATGTCATTGAGTGTAATTCCCCCTGTTTTATTCCTCCTTCTCAGGATTGCTTTGGCTATTCGGGGTCTTTTGTGTTTCCATATGAATTTTAGAACTATTTGCTCCAGTTCATTGAAGAATGCTGTTGGTATTTTGATAGGGATTGCATTGAATCTGTACATTGCTTTAGGTAGTAGAGCCATTTTGACGTATTTATTCTTCCTAGCCAAGAGCATGGGATGAATTTCCGTTTGTTAGTGTCCTCTTTAATTTCTCTTAAGAGTGTCTTGTAGCTTTCAGAGTATAGGTGTTTTGCTTCCTTCGTTAGGTTTATTCCTAGGTATTTTATTCTTTTTGATGCAATTGTGAGTGGAATTGTTTTCCTGATTTCTCTTTCTGTTAGCTCATCGTTAGTGCATAGGAAAGCAACAGATTTCTGTGTGTTAATTTTGTATCCTGCAAGTTTGCTGAATTCAGATATTAGGTCTAGTAGTTTTGGAGTGGGGTCTTTAGGGTTTTTTGTGTACAATATCATGTCATCTGCAAATAGTGACAATTTGTCTTCCTCTTTACCAATCTGGATGCCTTGTATTTCTTTGTTTTGTCTGATTACCGTGGCTAGGACCTCCAGTACTATGTTGAATAACAGAGGGGAGAGTAGGCATCCCTGTCTTGTTCCCATCTAAGATTAAAAGCTTTCAGCTTCTCGTTGTTAAGTATGATATTGGCTGTGGGTTTTTCATATATGGCCTTTATTATGTTGAGATACTTGCCCTCTATACCCATTTTGTTGAGAGTTTTTATCATGAATGGATGTTGAATTTTGTCAAATGCTTTTTCAGCATCTATGGAGACGATCATGTGGTTTTTGTTCTTCTTTTTGTTGATGTGGTGGATGATGTTGATGGATTTGCGAATGTTGTACCATCCTGCATCCCTGAGATGAATCCTACTTGATCGTGGTGTATGATCCTCTTGATGTATATTTGAATTCAGTGTGCTAATATTTTGTTGAGTCTTTTTGCATGTATGTTCATCAGGGATATTGGTCTGTAATTTTCTTTTTCGGTGAGGTCTTTACCTGGTTTTGGTATTAGAGTGATGCTGGCTTCATAGAATGAGTTTGGAAGTATTCCCTCCTCTTCTGTTTTTTGGACAACTTTAAGGAGAATGGTATTATTTCTTCTCTATATGTCTGGTAAAATGCAGAGGTGAATCCATCTGGCCCGGGGCTTTTGTTCTTAGGTAGTTTTTTGATTACCGATTCAATTTCGTTGCTGGTGATTGGTCTGTTTTGGTTTTCTGTTTCTTGCTTGGTCAGCTTTGGAGGGCTCTCTTTTCCTAAGAAGTTGCCCATTTTTCTAGGTTTTCCAGCTTGTTAGCATATAGATTTTCATAGTATTGTCTTATAATTCTTTGTATTTCTGTGGGGTCCGTTGTGATTTTTTCTTTCTCATTTCTCATTCTGTTTATGTGTGTAGATTCTCTTTTTCTCTTAAGAAGTCTGGCTAGGGGCTTATCTATTTTTATTTTTTCAAAGAACCACTCCTGGTTTCATTGATTTTTCTATTGTTTTATTCTACTCGATTTTATTTATTTCTTCTCTAATCTTTATTATGTCCCTCCTTCTGGTGACTTTAGGCCTCATTTGTTCTTTTTTTTCCAATTTCAATAATTGTGTCTTTAGAGTAATCATTTCGTATTGTTCTTCCTTCTTTAAATATGCCTGGATTGCAGTAAAGGTTCCTCTTAGAACTGCCTTTGCTGCGTCCCACAGAAGTTGTGGCTTTGTGTTGTTGTTGTCATTTGTCTCCATATATTGTTTGATCTCTGTTTTAATTTGGTCGTTAATCCACTGATTATTTAGGAGCATGTTGTTAAGTCTCCATGTATTTGTGAGCCTTTCTGTTTTCTTTGTACAGTTTGTTTGTAGTTTTATACCTTTGTGATCTCGGAAGTTGGTTGGTAGAATTTCAATATTTTTGACTTTACTGAGGTTCTTTTTGTGGCCTAGTATGTGGTCAGTCCTTCTAATGATCTGTGAGGTGAGGTGTGACACTTACCTGATTTCAGGTGAAGATATGATGGCTTACCCTTTGTACGATTTGTTCCTTGACTGTGGCTGGAGCACTTTGGCCTTGGGATTAGATCCCATGTGTGACCTTTGCTAATGGCATTGACAGCTCAACCTCAGCGCGTTTCCGTTAGGGTCAAGCTGGGGGGACCTCCCAGGCTGGCCCTTATTTTGGTCATTAGCCGTGCCTGAATGTCCCTGCGGACCACTCGGCAGTCAGGCGTGGTGACAATATGCCAAGGTGGCCCCTGCCTGTCTGAAATGTCCCTGGAGGCAAACTAAGACAGTGCCACAGGAAGTCCGGTGCTGGGAGGGGCTCTCTCCTGTTTACTCCCCACTGTTCTCTGGGTGAGTCGGCTTCACTCTCTCTTCTTTTCCCCATTTTCATTTTATTCTCACTTTTGCCAACATTGCATCTCTTCTCTCTCTCCACTGTTATTCAACACAGTAATAGAGGTCCTAGCCGCAGTAATCAGTCAAAACAAAGAAATACAAAGCATCCAGATTGGTAAAGAGGAAGTCAAATTGTCACTATTTGCAGATGACATGATATTGTACACAAAAAATCCTAAAGACCCCACTCCAA
Source organism: Smutsia gigantea (assembly GCA_032199065.1). Classification (NCBI taxonomy): domain Eukaryota; kingdom Metazoa; phylum Chordata; class Mammalia; order Pholidota; family Manidae; genus Smutsia; species Smutsia gigantea. The sequence continues at coordinate 4,333 of JAVSCE010015206.1, forward strand.
AACTACTAGACCTAATATCTGAATTCAGCAAACTTGCAGGATACAAAATTAACACACAGAAATCTGTTGCTTTCCTATGCATTAACGATCAGCTAATAGAAAGAGAAATCAGGAAAACAATTCCACTCACAATTGCATCAAAAAGAATAAAATACCTAGGTATAAACCTAATGAAGGAAGCAAAACACCTATACTCTGAAAGCTACAAGACACTCTTAAGAGAAATTAAATAGGACACTAACAAACAGAAATTCTTCCCATGCTCTTGGCTAGGAAGAATAAATACGTCAAATGGCTCTAATACCTAAAGCAATCTACAGATTCAATGCAATCCCTATCAAAATGCCAACAGCATTCTTCAATGAACTGGAGCAAATAGTTCTAAAATTCATATGGAACCACAAAAGACCCTGAATAGCCAAAGCAATCCTGAGAAGGTGGAATAAAACAGGGGAATTATCCTCCCAGGCTTCAAGCTCTACAACAAAGCTACAGTAATCAAGACAATTTGGTATTGGCACAAGAATAGATCACAGACCAGTGGAACAGAATAGAAAATCCAGACATTAACCCAAACATACACAGTCAATTAATATATGATAAAGGAGCCATGGATATACAATGGGGAGATGACAGCCTCTTCAGCAGCTGGTTTTCGCAAAACTGGACAGCTACATGTAAGAGAATGAAACTGGACTACTGTCTAACCCCATCTACAAAAGTCAACTCAAAATGGATCAAAGACCTGAATGTGAGTCATGAAACCATAAAACTCTTAGAAAAAAACATAGGCGAAAATTTCTTGGGCATAAACATGAGCGACTTCTTCACGAACATATCTCCCCGGGCAAGGGAAACAAAAGCAAAAATGAACAAGTGGGACTATAGCAAACTAAAAAGCTTCTGTACAGCAAAGGACACCATCAGTAGAACAAAAAGACACCCTACGCTATGGGAGAACATATTCATAAATGACATATCCGATAAAGGGTTGGCATCCAAAATATATAAAGAGCTCACACACCTCAACAAACAAAAAGCAAATGATCCAATTAAAAAATGGGTAGAGGATTTCAAAGAAGAAATTCAGATGGCCAACAGGCACATGAAAAGATGCTCCACACCACTAATCATCAGAGAAATGCAAATTAAAACCACAGTGAGATACCACCTCACACCAGTTAGGATGGCCATCATCCAAAAGACAAACAACAACAAACGCTGGTGAGGATTTGGAGAAAGGGGAACCCTCCTACATTGCTGGTGGGAATGTACATTAGTTCAACCATTGTGGAAGGCAGTATGGAGGTTCCTCAAAAAACTCAAAATACAAAAGCATTTGACCCAGGAACTCCACTCCTAGGAATTTACCTTAACAATGCAGCAGCCCAGTTTCAAAAAGACATATGCACCCCTATGTTTATCGCAGCACTATTTACAATAGCCAAGAAATGGAAGCAACCTAAGCGTCCATCAGTAGATGAATGGATAAAGAAGATGTGGTACATATACACAATGGAATATTATTCAGCCATAAGAAGAAAAAGAAATCCTACCTTTTGCAACAACATGGATGGAGCTAGAGGGTATTATGCTCAGTGACAGAAGCCAGGCGGAGAAAGACAAGTTATCAAATGGTTTCACTCATCTGTGGAGTATAAGAACAAAGAAAAAACTGAAGGAACAAAACAGCAGCAGACTCATAGAACCCAAGAATGGACTAACTAACAGTTACCAAAGGGAAAGGGATTGGGGAGGATGGGTGGGAAGGGAGGGATAAGGGGGAAAAAGAGACATTACGATTAGCCCGTATAATGTGGGGGGGCTCACACGGGGAAGGCAGTAAACTGCAGAGAAGACAAGTACTGATTCTATAGCATCTTACTACACTGACAGACAGTGACTGTAATGGGGTATGTGGTGGGGGCTTGACAATCGGGGGAGTCTAGTAACCATAATGTTCATGTAATTGTACATTAATGATAGCAAATTTAAAAAAAATAATAAATAAGCCTGTCTCAGAAGATTGTACACTCTCTGTTTGCATTTATAAGGTATTTTTGAGATAACAAAATTAGAGAGATGGAGAAGAGAAGAGTGGGCCTCCAGGGCTTGGGAGATAGTATGAAGAGTGGCAGGAGGGATCCTTGTAATAGAACTGTTCTGTATCTTGGTGGTGGTCACACGAGTGTATACATCATAAGACTGCACGGAATAGAATTTAATACACACATAAGCGAGTGCATGTAAAACTCGTGATATCTGAGTAACGTCAATGGGTTGTGCCACTGTCAACTTCCTGTTGTGATATTGTGCTATAGTTACGTGAGTTTGTACCATTGAGGGAAATTTGGTGAAAGTTACACAGGATCTCTGCATCATTTCTTACAACTGCACGTGACTCCACAATAATCTCCAAATATAAAAGTCAAAAAATTTATAATCTTAATATGATCACAGCTAAACGCAAAGAAGAAGACAGTAAAAATAAACTACCTTAGTAACTTTTTACTACACATGGGGCATTAATCAAATTTTACTTTGATATTTTCTCAATTTTTTGACATGTGATGTATCACTTTCATTCGGAATCACTACTTGATGTGATTAAACACAAAGGTGAGTTTCAAAGTGGAGGTGATGTTGGGATGAGAAGAGGTGACAGTGTTCAGGCTGGGACACTAACTCCCTCCCCCTGGGGCCCATAGCCTTTTCCTTTAAAAGCCAGAGGGTGGTTCCTGATGGAATGCTGTGATGTCACCAGGGGCTCCAGAGTCCTGGAAACCGTTTGAGTCGGAACACTTGTGCTGCGGCCAGTACTGCTCTCACACTGTTCAGAGTCTGCGCTCTGGGTACCTGTGAGGGCCTAGGTCCTGAGAGGGCCACGAAGTGCTCAGTCAGGACTCTCAATCCTCTACTAGACTCAGCCTTGGATCCTAAACTCTGTTCCCCAGGGAGTCTCGGGGACAGGAAGGGGTCGCCTGTGAGCCTCCAGATGGGTGACTTGGAATGGACCAGGACACCCCCAAAACAGGTCTCAAATTTGCGGGGGGGAAGAGAGAAGAGATGGGATGTGGGCAAAAGGGAGAATAAAATGAAAATGGGGAAAAGAAGAGAGAGTGAAGCCGACTCTCCCAGAGAACAGTGGGGAGGAAAGAGGAGAGAGCCCCTCCCAGCACCGGCCTTCTTGTGGCGCTGCCTCAGTTAGCCTCCAGGGACATTTCAGACAGGCAGGGGCCACCTTGGCATATTGTCGCCAGGCCTGACTGCCCAGTGGTCCGCAGGGACATTCAGGCAGGGCTAATGACCAAAACAAGTAAGGGCCAGCCTGGGAGGTCCCCCCAGCTTGACCCTAACGGAAACGCGCTGAGGTTGAGCTGTCATTGCCGATAGCAATGGTCACACACGGGTTCTAATCCCAAGGCCAAAGTGCTCAAGCCACAGTCAAGGAACAAATCCTACACAAGGTAAGTCATCATGTCTTCACATGAAATCAGGTGTCACACCTCACCTCACAGATCATTAGAAGGACTGACTGAGGTACTTCTTAGTGCCCTGACCTGAAGTTCAATAAGCACTCAGGTACTGTTGGCTACTCTTATTGCCGTTTTAATCATTAGCAGTCTTCACAAGAAGCAGGTTAGGCAGAAATAAATGGCCTGGTCAGAATCAGTTGGCATCCCCTCTGATTTGAGGGTTTTTTTCTATGCAGAAAGGACAGGATCCCACACCAACTGCCACAGAGACTGCTCCAAGCCAGCAGGACCCAGCAAAGAAGAGTCAGAAGAAAGGGGTGTGCGTGGAGGGGAAGGCAGGTGTGTGTGCTCATTTGCCCTATACCTATGGTGTCTCCATGAATGATGGTGACAGCATTAACACAGCTCCACCCCCACGTCTCCTGCCTCCCCTCGACTCTCATGAGTTTGGGGCTGCAGGGGCAGGGAAAGAGTGTTCAGGCGACACAGGGACATCACTGCCTTGTTCACTTTTGTGGCTACTAAAGCATTGCACTTGTCTCCATAGAGGTGTCCTCCAGGCAGAAGGATCCACGGAAAAAGGCACAGGACAGCAGTCTTAGCCTGGCAAAGAAAGGTACATGATAACTCCACCCAGAGCCGCCTTTATAGACAGACAAGTGCAAAGGGGATGGGGGTCATGCCTCTTACGTCATCACGTGTCACATGCAAAATCCTCAGGCTGAGTGGGGAGGGAGGAGCCCAGTATTTCCCAGGAGTGCCCCTCCCAAGGCCGCACAGGGTCCTCCCTCTCTGCAGCCCCACAGAATACGAGCCCTCTAGCCTCCAGTTCTTCCTCGGCAGAGACTGTCCCTGTGCGGAGAACCAGGAGAACGAGAGGCCAGAAGACAAGAGAGGTGGACGCCCAGGCAGGTATGTGCCCTCAGGCATCCCTCAGCTTCCTTGGCTCCGCACACAACACCAGTCACTGCTAAGCAACCACTTGCCGTCTTCTCCCCACGAGGCTGGGTCCTGTCTTCAGGGTGGGATGCGGGGCGACGACTCAGGACTTCCCAGGTGGGTCACATCTGTGCTCACCTAGTCTTTTGTTCCTGCAGCTGCCCAAGAGACCAGCCTTGCCCCATCCGATTCCACCTCCTCAGGAACTGGCTCCGAGCTGCACACCTGGAAGAGGACGCAGAAGAGGAACATATGGACTGTCGATCATGTTGAGGGAACAAAACTCAGGATGAAGAGGAGGAGACCCACTTACCGCCCTGAAGACCAGGAAGCATTCTACCGACTTCTGGGTGCGTGTGCCGGAGCTAGTGGAGTACTCGGGGCCCTTCTGCACTCAGAAGCGTGCTGGGGGCAGCGGCTCCGCGACGTGCTCACCCCTGCCCCAGGCTCTCAGCTGGAAGGTGACCAGGTGGCACAGAAGCAGAGTGACCTGCGTCTACTGCGAAAACTGACAGGTTTTCCCTCTGAGACAGGCACTTGAAGGGAGGGGAAAGGGGGACGACAATTGAGGTTTCAACTATCCAGACACTGCAGGACAAACCAGGGGGTGCATCCTCTCTGCAGAGACACACGTTCATTTATGTACTCCCTCCAGTTAAGATTTTGAAGATAAATGATGAAACAGCACACTAGATCTTGCTGTCTTGGTGCTCAAAGTGGAAGGAGCTTGTACAGAGACAAATTGCTGTCAGGGACAAATGCAGAGGACTTTTTAGAGGCAATGACACTAGAGATGGGGTGTGGACCAGGGTTGGGTGCTCTCTGAACAGGGATGCTCAGGGAAGTTCTGTCAAAGAAGGTGACATCAGGACTGAGTGTGGCAGGCGTGGGACTGACATAGAGCTCATACAGTCCAGTCGAGCATCCACTAGCCACAGGGAGCTCTTTCAATTTACTTTTAAATGAGTGAAGTCAACTCTGAAAATTCAGTCCCTCAATCTCGCCCTATTTCAGCTGCCCAGTAGCCCGTCAGGTAATGGCTACCACACTGAAAAGCACAAATACAGAACATTTTCATGGGCACAGGAAGTTCTACTGGACAGTGCTCTTCTGAGGGCCAGGCTGACAGGAGAGGGGACGGGGGGACCAAACAGTCACGACCCCTCCATCCCTCCTGCTGTGCAAAGGCCATTGTCCTGGGCAAGGAACACACAGACTCGGCACTCTCAGGTCTTCACCGGCACAGGGCTCCGCTAGGGGATGAGTCCGCTGGGGGCAGGGGAGGCCAGGTCATTATCCATGGGGACTGAGGGGATGTCAGAGAGGACAGGCAGGACGACCAGGGTCCCCAGGGCTACAAACTCACCACCACTGGCCCAGGAGCCTGTTATCAGATGAGGCAGAGCAACTTTGCACAGTCACAGCACCATCAAGTGACAAGGTTGTGGTGTCACAGAGGCCCAAGGTCACATCCATGCTTTCTGCTTGAGGCAACTTTGTTCAGCTTTGAGGATAGGGTTCCGTCTGCATAACAAACCAACGTACCACCTGGAGTAACAATAGCAAATCCATGTCCAAACCCCCTCTACTCACGTCCCTGGGAGAAACCACAGATAATATAACGTGCAATCCTCCTGGAGGAAAGGGACCTGCACCAGCCCCATGAGACAGAGGAAGTGGAGTAGGCCCCACCGCGGAAGTGCCCCACAGACTCACCCACTCCTCCCAGAAGGGCTGCTCCAGGGCCTCTGTGACTTCTTCCTTCTTTGCAGAGGATCCTGTTATCTGGAGCTTCTTGGAAGCTGACGTTTTCCTCCGAGTGTCTGACAAGGTACCTCCAGCCCCAGAATGGTGAAGGACCGAGGGATCTGCAGAATCACCAGCCCAAGGGGGGGCCGGTAGATTTCCACTTGGGCAGGAGAAGCCCTGGAAAGACCTGCTCCAAGGCCAGAGGGAGGGAGGGCACCCTGCCCGAGCCTGCCCTGCCCTCTGGCATCTCCTTGCCCTTCCCGTCCCCTCAGCTCCATCTGCCAAAGGGAGTGAGACGCTGGGCAGCACCCCACACCCCCACCGCCCAGCAGTTCTCCCACCGGGGCCTTTTGACACGGGCAGGCACACGGCCCATTCAGCGCGGTCCCTCTCTTCTGCCCCACCCCCTGCCCACCCCCGCCCTCCAGTACCTGCTCTCCATGGTGGTGGAGTACTTCGGCCGCGTGGGGCTGCCCGGGCACCTCTACAACAGGATCCACTTCTTCCTGGCCCTGTGAGTCCCTCCTCAGGGTCCTGCTCAGTGCTGCCGAATGCCCCAGTCCCACGGGACAGCTGGGCCAGGCCGGTGCCCTCAGGGCTCCATGGGGCGGTTTCCTCAGGGGTCCCGGGGTCACGGGGGAGGGCAGGGGAGGAGCGAGGTCCTGACATAGTGAAAGTGCCCAGGCAACAGCACTCGCTCCCCGGAGCCCGAGTGACCTGAGGGAGGAAGCCCCAGGGAACTGCAGGAGCCTGGACCCCGGCCAGGGCCGGGCCCAGCATGGGTTCCCGGGGCCCTCGCTTCACTGCCCTCCCTCCTGGGCACACCGTCCTGGGCACTGCTTCCCCCACTGTGACTCTGCAGCCTCTCCTCAGGTCCTCCCTGAGGCTGGGAGTCAGTCCCACGGAGAACAAGCACCCCTCCTTTCCCGTGGCAGCTACTTAGCCTCCGACATGGAGGAGGACGACCCCATATCCAAGTGGAGCATCTTCCACTTCCTGCTGGACGGGAACCACTCGCCTGACCTCTACAAGGAGTTCCACAAGTTGAGGACGTTGTTCTTCTGTGCAATGGAGCACCGAGCCTGGGTCACCCGGGAGCTCTGTGAGGAGGTCGGTCAGAGACGCGGCCGGCGCGGCCCGGACGTGGGGGCCTGGGCCCTTCCTCCAACTGCTCACTGTGCTTCCCTTTCAGATCCAGGCCCAGAACCCACAGCACTGGGTCTGGAGCCGGGTGCGCCAGGGCGCTCCCTAGGTTCCCAGGGACCAGAGCGGGGGCTGCAGGCGGCCCAGGTGAGTGCAGGGGCTCCAGGGCCCCCCACGGTGGGGATGGCCCCTCTCCCACCCCTGCAGTTACCCCCAGGGGCTGGTGGGCAGAGGAAGCTCTGGTGCAACCCACAGGCATATGAGCATAGTAAGGGTTCTGCAAACTCCAGAGGTAAACAAGTATCTGTGTTTGAATCAAGAAAAGGAGCTGTTACGTTCGTGTTCTTGGGAGGAAAGAGAAAGACTAATTTGTTCCAACATGTCAGCAAAAGCTTTGTGTTTTGCTCCCACGTGAAGCAAGCCACACCAGGCTGCGTCCTGAAGGATGTGTCACAGACAGAAGGAGCTGCTGCAGCTCTCTGGTCACTGAAAAACGAGATTGCTGGGGAAAAGGACACATAAAGCACTGTGAGGAAATACAAAAGAGGTGACACATTTATAGAAAATGAGCACCTGGTCAACATCACACTCTTTAGAATGTGCTTTCTTTAGCTCAAATTTAGCTTTTATATTGGATTTATGTGAAGTGCGGGGAGACCTTCAGTGAAGTGCGTTAAGAAGCCCTTAGCCCGGGCAGACGGTTGTACTGGAATGATCCTGTGCATGACCGACCCACCGCCTCATTGCAGGGGATGATGGAGCCTGCTCTGACCCTGGGGAAAAAGGAAAGGGGAGACAGGAAAGCAGGTCATGTGTGCTCTGAGATAAACCAAGATTGGTATTCATCCACAGGCTCTTTATTTGGGGGCCAAGAACAGTAGGTCAGGAATCTCAAAATTCCAAAGAAAATAGCATGACCACAATAAGAAAAGTCATGGTTACCAGGGCCTCCCTCGGCTCTGGTAACTTACAAGAGCTTTGAGGGTGACTGCTGATTTTCCCTGAGCCCCTTTCCAAGGTGCACCTGGTGGCGTGCCGAGAACTTCCTCCCTGCAGAGTCTGCCTTCCACCTGACCTCATGATCTCTCTTTTCTTGCAGCTCCTGCCCACCTGGCCTCCCCTCCCCTGACCCCAACCCGGCTGCCTTCTTCCCAGACCCCAGGCAACCACAGAGGGATGGCACCGGGCCTCCAGCTCTCCCCAGACATGCGGGACGGAGGGTGCAAGAGAGCCCAGACCACGGCTGCCTGAACCTGGGGTGCCAAAACCAGCCGCTGGCACGATGGCCCCCCAGCTCCCTGTGGGTGCCTACCAGCAAAGGCCCTGAGCCCTGGAGACCCTGGGAGGCTCTAACAGTAATGCGGAGGGGCATCCGAGGGGACCAGGGACCAGCACAGGAACCTCTCGGGCCTGGTGACCGGCACGGGCAAGAAGGGCCAGTTGGTCTGGCAAGAGGCCTGAACCACCGAGGAGGAGGAATGTGAAAGAAGAGGCCAACCAACTGGATGATGGGAAGGAAAAAAGGAGACAGGGAAGGGAGGGACACATCAGGACAGAGAAGGAGATGGGCCATTTACAGTCAGCATCCCAGGACGGCGGTGCTCAGAGCCCTGTCTGATGTCTGCTAAGGACCATGAAGACAGGGCACTTCCAGCCAAGATTCAGCAGAAGGCACTAAATTTCTTTCTTTCTTTCTTTTTTAAAGAGGGGAATAATGTGTCCAAATTTGCATTTTATTTATTTATTTTTTATAATATAATTAATTTTATTATCACTTATTTACAATTACATGTGCAATATTACGATTATTAAACTACCCCTTCATCAGGTCCCCCCCTCAAACCCCATTACAGTCACTGTCCATCAGCGTAGTGAGATGCTATAGAATCACTACTTGTCTTCTCTGAGTTGTACTGCCCTCCCCGTGGACCCCCAACATTACATCTGCTCATCATAATGCCCCTTTTTCCCTCTTATCCCTCCCTTCCCGCCCATTTTCCCCAGTCCCTTTCCCTTTGGTAACTATTAGTCCGTTCTTGGGTTCCGTGAGTCTGCTGCTGTTTTGTTCAGAAGGCACTACATTTCTAAGCTCCTCTAAGGCCGAAGCAAAAGTGTGAATTAAAGGGGAAATCGCTCACCATTGTACACCCTGACATTATAGAATAACCCGACTGCCCCAGTGAAAGGAGGGAGGACTCATGAATGGCTGCCAGGGGAGAGGCAGGGAGGCCCCAGGTGCCCCAGAAGCTGGAACAGGACAGTGGAAGCCAAGGCAAGGACAGGAGTTACTCAAGGAGGCCTACAAAGATACTAGTGTTCAACGTGTTTACACCAGCACAGCCATCCTAAATACCCAATTAATGATTAGAACATATAGGAAGAGAGCAAAGGAAACAGACCAGACAATAAATACAAGAAAAACAGCCTAAATACAGAAACACAAAAAAAGAGATACAACTGGGAGCAGTCACATTATTTGTATTAATAAATCTGAACTCACGATTAAAAGGAAAAGATTTTCAGATCAACTCACAAAGCAAACCCCAGCTCGTGTTCTGTGAGAGAGTATCCTTCAGTCATACAGGGATGCTAACCAGAAGGGGGGTACACCGAGTAGATGCCCCCATATGAGAGCAGGAACCATGGTCTTGATACCCAAGGAAAGGAAAACTCAGACTCACAATCCTCCAGGGACTAGGGGACGAGCGGGCTGGGGCGGGGGCGCCGAAGGAAAAGCCGGCTCCCGGGAGGGAGCAGTACAGGTGCTGGGCAGGCCCCTATCCCACGAGTATTCGGCGTGTTCTCCTTCAGTCCTGGTACCTTCGGGTTACAAATGACCACAGTACGGGGTTCCATGCGGCCCAGTCCATGCTGCTCCAGAGGCCGAGGTGGAAAGATGTGGGCCCAGGGTGGTTTCTCTTTCCACATGGCTGCTATGGGGCACACTCAGAAGCACCAGGACTGGGCAGCTGGGCAGGGTTCCCATTCACGCCTCTGCGACTCAGTCCCAGCAAGTCTGACACAAAACTGGGCCAACCCAAATCATTCCAGTTACTCGCCTTTAGTCAGTGCGTTCCCTCAGCGTGTTAGGGAGAAACCCAAGGCTGCCGGGGGTCACTGCTGCTGCTGCTCTGACGTGGTGCCATCTGCGTGAGCTGGTGCAGAGATAACAGGATTGCAAAGAAATTTTGCAGTTTCAGAGAAGCACGGGGTTTGATAATGAGAAAGTGAACAGGACAGGGAGCTCGGGGGGATAATCAGGGGGCTAAAACCCTGTAAGCAAAGCCGAAGGGAGACCAAGGGGTGGTGGTAGTGTGGAACTTGGGATGAGGCTGAGTTCTCTCCTGGGTCGATACATCCCATATGGCAACATGTGCTCAGGAAGCCAAGCACAAAGGGTGCTGGCAAAGGGAAGCAGAGGGAGGAGACGTTGGAGCAGGCTGAGAAGCCCCCAGAGCCTCAGGTCAGGGCACCCGGCCCAGCTGGTGTGGTTCCTGCAGACAGCATGCACCTTGGGCGCACCTGTGTGCCCACGGCTAGCGCAGGAGGAGAAGCACATCACCCCCCCCACACTCCAGGTCTCTCCTGGGCATCTCCCTCAGGCGCCTCCCACGCGCACACTCTTCCTGGGCCCGCGTGGGGAGCCTAGCTGCAGCTGAGGAGAGAGGAGGAGGCGAAGCTGCAGTGGGCATTGGCCCACACGGTGCAGTGGGAGGCCCGCCAGTGACGCAGTGCGCAGAGAGGGGGCGTGAGCCAAAGCAACAGGCGGCACCTGCGCCCTGTGCTGGGACCGGCAGGGGTTTTCACGTGAGGGTGAGAGCTCATCCCTAGCTGTCCAGAGGCCGGGAGACTCAGCTCGGGGCTGATTACAATAGACCTGCTAAAGGTTCCTCCTCCAACTCGAGTGCTACACTTCCACTTCCACTTGATTAAACTATCTTCTTCATCCCTAAAACTTAAAATATTCTGGATAAATGAAAGATATGTACAAAAATGAACACAATATTCTGAAATAAAGATGGTACAGAATATCACGTAAAACCACTGTTGTAGTTATTCAATAAGCATATATATTACACACACAGAAATCTCTTTTTTTAATACTTAGGGTATGAAGTAAGAACCTGGCATTTATGACACACACACACATTTAATGAGTTAGGAAGAAGAGATTTCAAAATTTAAGTAAGGAAATATATCTTTGGACATGTACCTAGAATAGGCTATTTCTCTTGACCATTCTGATAAAACCAAAATACAAAGATAGACATTAAGATATTTATGTTGGAAATTTTGATATTGACATAAGGGTATAGCTATGCTATGAAAAATGTGAATGTTGTCACAGAGTACAGAGAAAAGCAGCTGCAGGTGGGGGCCTGCAAGATGGCGGCATGAGAGGTGAGACAGAGAGCTCCTCCCAAAACCACAAATTGTACAAAAATATAGTTAATTAATACAACTAACCTTATAACAGCAACAAGAAAGAAGGCTGAACTAGACTGCAAACAGACCTCATGAACAGAGCAGACCTCACGAAACAGGGTAACAGAGGAAAGCCTTAATCCGGCGGGACCCAAGCCCTTCCCCTATCCCAGCTCACCATCAGGAGGAAGAGAAATGGAGCGGCGGAGGGCGTGGAAGACTGGGACGCCTGAACACCTCGCCCTGGAGATCTGCTTTGTGAGCAGAATCCTACAGTGTGTGGTGCTCTGGACGTTGGGGAGCTCGAACAGGCGGAGGGCTTGAGAAATTGACAATCCGGCCATTTGTGGAGAACAGCATCCACACGCGGCCGCTCTGAGTCAGAGGAAAGGCAGGCAGTCTGAGAGGCTTCCTAGCAGCCAGAAGGCTGCTGAAGGGGTGGGGTTTGCACGGAGCCTGCTGTGCAGGAGAAGGGAGAGCTGGACGAGGATGCCTGGGTGCGCTCTGCCCAGCTGGTTGGGAACACTGGGGAGCTTCAGGTACTCCATCCCCTTGGCTACCTACTCAGCTCCAAGGCCCCCCACTGTGACACACAGCTGGCCAAACCTTCCTACTACCCTGCAGGCACCTGCTCGCAAACCGGCAGTCACTGTACAGGCGTCAGGCCAGCCAGAGGGAGGCCCCGCCTACAACAGCTAGAGACGCAAAGCACAGAGGTTTACATGTGTGTGCTTGGCCCACTGGCTCTGACACTGGAGACAGGCACTGCAGAGGGGAATCAGGAAAGAGATCTTTCCTCCCCCCAGGCACCAGCTCCACTCCCCTACGACCACCAACCTCACTCTAGGGGCTGAGCAGCTCCAGACACTGGAGTTTCTGCACACTAGAGAGCACCACACAGAAATATGAAATGACAAAAAGAACATGGTTCAGACCAAAATCTCACAAACCCCAGAAAGAGAACCAAACGAAATCGAACTCACCAATCTTCCTGAAAGAGAGTTCAAAACAAAAATCGTAAACATGCTTATGGAGGTACAGAAAAATATTCAAGAACTCAGGAACGAATTTAAGTTGTGGAGATTCCATCATTAAGAAATTCCATATCAGAAGTGCAACACACAATGGAGGGATTTAAAAGCAGATTAGATGTAGTAGAAGACACACTAAATGGAACAGAAATTAGAGAAGAGGAATACAAAGACACTGAGGCACAGAAGGAAAAAAGGATCACTAAGAATGAAAGAATATTGAGAGAATTGTGTGACCAATCCAAATGGAACAATATTCACATTATAGTGGTATCAGAAGAAGAGAGAGAAAAAGGGATAGAAAGTGTCATTGAGGAGGTAACTGCTGAAAACTTCCCCAGTCTGGGGTAGGAGATAGTTTCTCAATGCATGGAGGTGCACAGATCTCCCAACACAAGGGACCCAAGGAAGACAACATCAAGACATATAATAATTAAAATGGCCAAGATCAAAGATGAAGACAGACTTTTAAAAGCAGCTCGGGAGAGAAAAAACATCACATACAAAGGAAAACCCATCAGGCTATCATCAGACTTCTCAACAGAAACCTTACAGGCCAGAAGGGAGTGGCATGATATATTTAAGGCAATGAAGCAGAAGGGCCTTGAACCGAGAATACTTTACCCAGCAAGGTTATCATTTAAATTTGAAGGAGGGATTAAACAATTTACAGATAAGCAGAAGCTGAGAGAATTTACCTCCCGCAAACCACCTCTACAGTGCATTTTGGAGGGACTCCTATAGACACAAGTATTCCTAAGGCTAAAAAGATGTCACCCAAGGGAAGACAAAGAGTACAGAATATGATTCATAACATACAAAAAATGGAGGAGGAAGAAAAAGGAGGAAAAAAGAAAAGAACCTTTAGGTTGTGTTTGTAATAATATTAGACTGTTAGATAGTAAGGGAATTGCCCTTGAACCTTTGGTAACCATGAATCTAAAGCCTGCAATGGCAATAAGTACGTACCTATGGATAACCACCCTATATGGAAACGGTCTGAATGCACCAATCAAAAGACATAGAGTCACTGAACAGATAAAAAAAAACAAGACCCATCTATATGCTGCCTCCAAGAGACTCACTTCAAACGCCAAGACATACACAGACTGAAAGTGAAGGGATGGAAAAAGATACTCCATGCAACTAATAGTGAGAGAAAAAAGCAGGAATTGCAGTACTTGTATCAGACAAAACAGACTTCAAAACAAAGTCACAAGAGACAAAGAAGGACATTACATAATGATAAAAGGGTCAGTGCAACAAAAGGATATAACTAGTATAAATATCTATGCACCCAACACAGGATCACCTACATATGTGAAACAAATACTAACAGAATTAAAGGGAGAAATAGAATGCAGTGCATTCATTTTAGGAGACTTCAACACACCACTCACTACAAAGGACAGATAAACCAGCCAGAAAATAAGTAAAGAGACAGAGGCACTGAACAACACACTGGAACAAATGGACCTAACGGACATCTACAGAACACTCCATCCAAAAGCAACAGGATACACATTCTTCTCAAGTGCACATGGAACATTTTCCAGAACAGACCACATACTACGCCACAAAAAGAACCTCAGTAAAGTCAAAAATATTGAAATTCTACCAACCAACTTCCCAGATCACAAAGGTATAAAACTACAAATAAACTGTACAAAGAAAACAGAAAGGCTCACAAATACATGGAGACTTAACAACATGCTCCTAAATAATCAGTGGGTTAACGACCAAATTAAAACAGAGATCAAACAACATATGGAGACAAATGACAACAACAACACAAAGCCACAACTTCTGTGGGACGCAGCAAAGGCAGTTCTAAGAGGAAAGTTTACTGCAATCCAGGCATATTTAAAGAAGGAAGAACAATACAAAATGATTACTCTAAAGACACAATTATTGATATTGGAAAAAAAAGAACAAATGAGGCCCAAAGTCACCAGAAGGAGGGACATAATGAAGATTAGAGAAGAAATAAATAAAATTGAGTAGAATAAAACAACGGAAAAATCAATGAAACCAAGAGCTGGTTCTTTGAAAAAATAAAAACAGATAAACCGCTAGCCAGACTTCTTAAGAGAAAAAGAGAATCTACACACATAAACAGAATCAGAAATGAGAAAGAAAAAATCACAACGGACCCCACAGAAATACAAAGAATTATAAGACAATACTATGAAAATCTATATGCTAACAAGCTGGAAAACCTAGAAGAAATGGACTTCTTCTTAGGAAAAGACAACCCTCCAAAGCTGACCCAGCAAGAAACAGAAAACCAAAACAGACCAATCACCAGCAATGAAATTGAATCGGTAATCAAAAAACTACCTAAGAATAAAACCCCCGGGCCAGATGGATTCACCTCTGCATTTTACCAGACATATAGAGAAGAAATAATACCATTCTCCTTAAAGTTGTCCAAAAAACAGAAGAGGAGGGAATACTTCCAAACTCATTCTATGAAGCCAGCATCACTCTAATACCAAAACCAGGCCAAGACCTCACCAAAAAAGAAAATTACAGACCAATATCCCTGATGAACATACATGCAAAAAGACTCAACAAAATATTAGCACACTGAATTCAAACATACATCAAGAGGATCATACACCACGATCAAGTAGGATTCATCTCAGGGATGCAAGGATGGTACAACATTCGAAAATCCATCAACATCATCCACCACATCAACAAAAAGAAGAACAAAAACCACATGATCGTCTCCGCAGATGCTGAAAAAGCATTTGACAAAATTCAACATCCATTCATGATAAAAACTCTCAACAAAATGGGTATAGAGGGCAAGTATCTCAACATAATAAAGGCCATATATGAAAAACCCACAGCCAATATCATACTTAACAACGAGAAGCTGAAAGCTTTTCATCTAAGATGGGAACAAGACAGGGATGCCTACTCTCCCCACTGTTATTCAACATAGTACTGGAGGTCCTAGCCACGGTAATCAGACAAAACAAAGAAATACAAGGCATCCAGATTGGTAAAGAGGAAGACAAATTGTCACTATTTGCAGATGACATGATATTGTACACAAAAAACCCTAAAGACCCCACTCCAAAACTACTAGACCTAATATCTGAATTCAGCAAACTTGCAGGATACAAAATTAACACACAGAAATCTGTTGCTTTCCTATGCACTAACGATGAGCTAACAGAAAGAGAAATCAGGAAAACAATTCCACTCACAATTGCATCAAAAAGAATAAAATACCTAGGAATAAACCTAACGAAGGAAGCAAAACACCTATACTCTGAAAGCTGCAAGACACTCTTGAGAGAAATTAAAGAGGACACTAACAAACGGAAATTCATCCCATGCTCTTGGCTAGGAAGAATAAATACGTCAAATGGCTCTACTACCTAAAGCAATCTACAGATTCAATGCAATCCCTATCAAAATGCCAACAGCATTCTTCAATGAACTGGAGCAAATAGTTCTAAAATTCATATGGAACCACAAAAGACCCCGAATAGCCAAAGCAATCCTGAGAAGGAGGAATAAAACAGGGGAATTACGCTCCCAGGCTTCAAGCTCTACTACAAAGCTACAGTAATCAAGACAATTTGCTATTGGCACAAGAACAGACCACAGACCAGTGGAACAGAATAGAAAATCCAGACATTAACCCAAACATACACAGTCAATTAATATATGATAAAGGAGCCATGGATATACAATGGGGAGATGACAGCCTCTTCAGCAGCTGGTGTTCGCAAAACTGGACAGCTACATGTAAGAGAATGAAACTGGACTACTGTCTAACCCCATCCACAAAAGTCAACTCAAAATGGATCAAAGACCTGAATGTGAGTCATGAAACCATAAAACTCTTAGAAAAAAACATAGGCGAAAATTTCTTGGGCATAAACATGAGCGACTTCTTCACGAACATATCTCCCCGGGCAAGGGAAACAAAAGCAAAAATGAACAAGTGGGACTATAGCAAACTAAAAAGCTTCTGTACAGCAAAGGACACCATCAGTAGAACAAAAAGACACCCTACGCTATGGGAGAACATATTCATAAATGACATATCCGATAAAGGGTTGGCATCCAAAATATATAAAGAGCTCACACACCTCAACAAACAAAAAGCAAATGATCCAATTAAGAAATGGGTAGAGGATTTCAAAGAAGAAATTCAGATGGCCAACAGGCACATGAAAAGATGCTCCACACCACTAATCATCAGAGAAATGCAAATTAAAACCACAGTGAGATACCACCTCACACCAGTTAGGATGGCCATCATCCAAAAGACAAACAACAACAAACGCTGGTGAGGATTTGGAGAAAGGGGAACCCTCCTACATTGCTGGTGGGAATGTACATTAGTTCAACCATTGTGGAAGGCAGTATGGAGGTTCCTCAAAAAACTCAAAATACAAAAGCATTTGACCCAGGAACTCCACTCCTAGGAATTTACCTTAACAATGCAGCAGCCCAGTTTCAAAAAGACATATGCACCCCTATGTTTATCGCAGCACTATTTACAATAGCCAAGAAATGGAAGCAACCTAAGCGTCCATCAGTAGATGAATGGATAAAGAAGATGTGGTACATATACACAATGGAATATTATTCAGCCATAAGAAGAAAAAAAAATCCTACCTTTTGCAACAACATGGATGGAGCTAGAGGGTATTATGCTCAGTGACAGAAGCCAGGCGGAGAAAGACAAGTTATCAAATGGTTTCACTCATCTGTGGAGTATAAGAACAAAGAAAAAACTGAAGGAACAAAACAGCAGCAGACTCACAGAACCCAAGAATGGACTAACTAACAGTTACCAAAGGGAAAGGGATTGGGGAGGATGGGTGGGAAGGGAGGGATAAGGGGGAAAAAGAGACATTACGATTAGCCCGTATAATGTGGGGGGGCTCACACGGGGAAGGCAGTAAACTGCAGAGAAGACAAGTACTGATTCTATAGCATCTTACTACACTGACAGACAGTGACTGTAATGGGGTATGTGGTGGGGGCTTGACAATCGGGGGAGTCTAGTAACCATAATGTTCATGTAATTGTACATTAATGATAGCAAATTTAAAAAATAATAATAAATAAGCCTGTCTCAGAAGATTGTACACTCTCTGTTTGCATTTATAAGGTATTTTTGAGATAACAAAATTAGAGAGATGGAGAAGAGAAGAGTGGGCCTCCAGGGCTTGGGAGATAGTATGAAGAGTGGCAGGAGGGATCCTTGTAATAGAACTGTTCTGTATCTTGGTGGTGGTCACACGAGTGTATACATCATAAGACTGCACGGAATAGAATTTAATACACACATAAGCGAGTGCATGTAAAACTCGTGATATCTGAGTAACGTCAATGGGTTGTGCCACTGTCAACTTCCTGTTGTGATATTGTGCTATAGTTACGTGAGTTTGTACCATTGAGGGAAATTTGGTGAAAGTTACACAGGATCTCTGCATCATTTCTTACAACTGCACGTGACTCCACAATAATCTCCAAATATAAAAGTCAAAAAATTTATAATCTTAATATGATCACAGCTAAACGCAAAGAAGAAGACAGTAAAAATAAACTACCTTAGTAACTTTTTACTACACATGGGGCATTAATCAAATTTTACTTTGATATTTTCTCAATTTTTTGACATGTGATGTATCACTTTCATTCGGAATCACTACTTGATGTGATTAAACACAAAGGTGAGTTTCAAAGTGGAGGTGATGTTGGGATGAGAAGAGGTGACAGTGTTCAGGCTGGGACACTAACTCCCTCCCCCTGGGGCCCATAGCCTTTTCCTTTAAAAGCCAGAGGGTGGTTCCTGATGGAATGCTGTGATGTCACCAGGGGCTCCAGAGTCCTGGAAACCGTTTGAGTCGGAACACTTGTGCTGCGGCCAGTACTGCTCTCACACTGTTCAGAGTCTGCGCTCTGGGTACCTGTGAGGGCCTAGGTCCTGAGAGGGCCACGAAGTGCTCAGTCAGGACTCTCAATCCTCTACTAGACTCAGCCTTGGATCCTAAACTCTGTTCCCCAGGGAGTCTCGGGGACAGGAAGGGGTCGCCTGTGAGCCTCCAGATGGGTGACTTGGAATGGACCAGGACACCCCCAAAACAGGTCTCAAATTTGCGGGGGGGAAGAGAGAAGAGATGGGATGTGGGCAAAAGGGAGAATAAAATGAAAATGGGGAAAAGAAGAGAGTGAAGCCGACTCTCCCAGAGAACAGTGGGGAGGAAAGAGGAGAGAGCCCCTCCCAGCACCGGCCTTCTTGTGGCGCTGCCTCAGTTAGCCTCCAGGGACATTTCAGACAGGCAGGGGCCACCTTGGCATATTGTCGCCAGGCCTGACTGCCCAGTGGTCCGCAGGGACATTCAGGCAGGGCTAATGACCAAAACAAGTAAGGGCCAGCCTGGGAGGTCCCCCCAGCTTGACCCTAACGGAAACGCGCTGAGGTTGAGCTGTCATTGCCGATAGCAATGGTCACACACGGGTTCTAATCCCAAGGCCAAAGTGCTCAAGCCACAGTCAAGGAACAAATCCTACACAAGGTAAGTCATCATGTCTTCACATGAAATCAGGTGTCACACCTCACCTCACAGATCATTAGAAGGACTGACTGAGGTACTTCTTAGTGCCCTGACCTGAAGTTCAATAAGCACTCAGGTACTGTTGGCTACTCTTATTGCCGTTTTAATCATTAGCAGTCTTCACAAGAAGCAGGTTAGGCAGAAATAAATGGCCTGGTCAGAATCAGTTGGCATCCCCTCTGATTTGAGGGTTTTTTTCTATGCAGAAAGGACAGGATCCCACACCAACTGCCACAGAGACTGCTCCAAGCCAGCAGGACCCAGCAAAGAAGAGTCAGAAGAAAGGGGTGTGCGTGGAGGGGAAGGCAGGTGTGTGTGCTCATTTGCCCTATACCTATGGTGTCTCCATGAATGATGGTGACAGCATTAACACAGCTCCACCCCCACGTCTCCTGCCTCCCCTCGACTCTCATGAGTTTGGGGCTGCAGGGGCAGGGAAAGAGTGTTCAGGCGACACAGGGACATCACTGCCTTGTTCACTTTTGTGGCTACTAAAGCATTGCACTTGTCTCCATAGAGGTGTCCTCCAGGCAGAAGGATCCACGGAAAAAGGCACAGGACAGCAGTCTTAGCCTGGCAAAGAAAGGTACATGATAACTCCACCCAGAGCCGCCTTTATAGACAGACAAGTGCAAAGGGGATGGGGGTCATGCCTCTTACGTCATCACGTGTCACATGCAAAATCCTCAGGCTGAGTGGGGAGGGAGGAGCCCAGTATTTCCCAGGAGTGCCCCTCCCAAGGCCGCACAGGGTCCTCCCTCTCTGCAGCCCCACAGAATACGAGCCCTCTAGCCTCCAGTTCTTCCTCGGCAGAGACTGTCCCTGTGCGGAGAACCAGGAGAACGAGAGGCCAGAAGACAAGAGAGGTGGACGCCCAGGCAGGTATGTGCCCTCAGGCATCCCTCAGCTTCCTTGGCTCCGCACACAACACCAGTCACTGCTAAGCAACCACTTGCCGTCTTCTCCCCACGAGGCTGGGTCCTGTCTTCAGGGTGGGATGCGGGGCGACGACTCAGGACTTCCCAGGTGGGTCACATCTGTGCTCACCTAGTCTTTTGTTCCTGCAGCTGCCCAAGAGACCAGCCTTGCCCCATCCGATTCCACCTCCTCAGGAACTGGCTCCGAGCTGCACACCTGGAAGAGGACGCAGAAGAGGAACATATGGACTGTCGATCATGTTGAGGGAACAAAACTCAGGATGAAGAGGAGGAGACCCACTTACCGCCCTGAAGACCAGGAAGCATTCTACCGACTTCTGGGTGCGTGTGCCGGAGCTAGTGGAGTACTCGGGGCCCTTCTGCACTCAGAAGCGTGCTGGGGGCAGCGGCTCCACGACGTGCTCACCCCTGCCCCAGGCTCTCAGCTGGAAGGTGACCAGGTGGCATAGAAGCAGAGTGACCTGCGTCTACTGCGAAAACTGACAGGTTTTCCCTCTGAGACAGGCACTTGAAGGGAGGGGAAAGGGGGACGACAATTGAGGTTTCAACTATCCAGACACTGCAGGACAAACCAGGGGGTGCATCCTCTCTGCAGAGACACACGTTCATTTATGTACTCCCTCCAGTTAAGATTTTGAAGATAAATGATGAAACAGCACACTAGATCTTGCTGTCTTGGTGCTCAAAGTGGAAGGAGCTTGTACAGAGACAAATTGCTGTCAGGGACAAATGCAGAGGACTTTTTAGAGGCAATGACACTAGAGATGGGGTGTGGACCAGGGTTGGGTGCTCTCTGAACAGGGATGCTCAGGGAAGTTCTGTCAAAGAAGGTGACATCAGGACTGAGTGTGGCAGGCGTGGGACTGACATAGAGCTCATACAGTCCAGTCGAGCATCCACTAGCCACAGGGAGCTCTTTCAATTTACTTTTAAATGAGTGAAGTCAACTCTGAAAATTCAGTCCCTCAATCTCGCCCTATTTCAGCTGCCCAGTAGCCCGTCAGGTAATGGCTACCACACTGAAAAGCACAAATACAGAACATTTTCATGGGCACAGGAAGTTCTACTGGACAGTGCTCTTCTGAGGGCCAGGCTGACAGGAGAGGGGACGGGGGGACCAAACAGTCACGACCCCTCCATCCCTCCTGCTGTGCAAAGGCCATTGTCCTGGGCAAGGAACACACAGACTCGGCACTCTCAGGTCTTCACCGGCACAGGGCTCCGCTAGGGGATGAGTCCGCTGGGGGCAGGGGAGGCCAGGTCATTATCCATGGGGACTGAGGGGATGTCAGAGAGGACAGGCAGGACGACCAGGGTCCCCAGGGCTACAAACTCACCACCACTGGCCCAGGAGCCTGTTATCAGATGAGGCAGAGCAACTTTGCACAGTCACAGCACCATCAAGTGACAAGGTTGTGGTGTCACAGAGACAGAAGGTCACATCCATGCTTTCTGCTTGAGGCAACTTTGTTAAGCTTTGAGGATAGGGTTCCGTCTGCATAACAAACCAACGTACCACCTGGAGTAACAATAGCAAATCCATGTCCAAACCCCCTCTACTCACGTCCCTGGGAGAAACCACAGATAATATAACGTGCAATCCTCCTGGAGGAAAGGGACCTGCACCAGCCCCATGAGACAGAGGAAGTGGAGTAGGCCCCACCGCGGAAGTGCCCCACAGACCCACCCACTCCTCCCAGTAGGGCTGCTCCAGGGCCTCTATGACTTCTTCCTTCTTTGCAGAGGATCCTGTTATCCGGAGCTTCTTGGAACGTGACGTTTTGCTCCGAGTGTCTGACAAGGTACCTCTAGCCCCAGAATGGTGAAGGACCGAGGGATCTGCAGAATCACCAGCCCAAGGGGGGGCCGGTAGATTTCCACTTGGGCAGGAGAAGCCCTGGAAAGACCTGCTCCAAGGCCAGAGGGAGGGAGGGCACCCTGCCCGAGCCTGCCCTGCCCTCTGGCATCTCCTTGCCCTTCCCGTCCCCTCAGCTCCATCTGCCAAAGGGAGTGAGACGCTGGGCAGCACCCCACACCCCCACCGCCCAGCAGTTCTCCCACCGGGGCCTTTTGACACGGGCAGGCGCACGGCCCATTCAGCGCGGTCCCTCTCTTCTGCCCCACCCCCTGCCCACCCCTGCCCTCCAGTACCGGCTCTCCATGGTGGTGGAGTACTTCGGCCGCGTGGGGCTGCCCGGGCACCTCTACAACAGGATCCACTTCTTCCTGGCCCTGTGAGTCCCTCCTCAGGGTCCTGCTCAGTGCTGCCGAATGCCCCAGTCCCACGGGACAGCTGGGCCAGGCCGGTGCCCTCAGGGCTCCATGGGGAGTTTTCCTAAGGGGTCACGGTGTCATGGGGGAGGGCAGGGGAGGAGCGAGGTCCTGACATAGTGAAAGTGCCCAGGGAACTGCACTCGCTACCAGGAGCCCGAGTGACCTGAGGGAGGAAGCCCCAGGGAAATGCAGGAGCCTCGACCTCGGCCAGGGCCAGGCCCAGCATGGGTTCCCGGGGCCCTCGCTTCACTGCCCTCCCTCCTGGGCACTGCTTCCCCCACTGTGACTCTGCAGCCTCTCCTCAGGTCCCCCCTGAGGCTGGGAGTCAGTCCCACAGAGAACAAGCACCCCTCCTTTCTCGTGGCAGCTACTTAGCCTCTGACATGGAGGAGGACGACCCCATATCCATGTGGAGCATCCTCCAGTTCCTGCTGGACGGGAACTACTCGCCTGACCTCTACAGGGAGTTCCTCCAGATGAAGGCGTTGTTCTTCCATGCAATGTATTACCGAGCCTGGGTCACTCGGGAGCTGTGTGAGGAGGTGTGTCAGAGACGTGGCCGGCGCAGCCTGGACGTGGGGGCCTGGGCCCTTCTCCACCTGCTCACTGTGCTTCCCTTTCAGATCCAGGCCCAGAACCCACAGCACTGGGTGTGGAGCCGGGTGCGCCAGGGCGCTCCCTAGGTTCCCAGGGACCAGAGCGGGGGCTGCAGGTGGCCCAGGTGAGTGCAGGGGCTCCAGGGCCCCCCACGGTGGGGATGACCCCTCTCCCACCCCTGCAGTTACCCCCAGGGGCTGGTGGGCAGAGGAAGCTCTGGTGCAACTCACAGACATATGAGCATAGTAAGGGTTCTGCAACCTCCAGACGTAAAAAAGTATCTGTGTTTGAATAAAGAAAAGGAGCTGTTACGTTCGTGTTCTTGGGAGGAAAGAGAAAGACTAATTCATTCCAACATGTCAGCAAAAGCTTTGTGTTTTGCTCCCACGTGAAGCAAGCCACACCAGGCTGCGTCCTGAAGGAGGTGTCACAGACAGAAGGAGCTGCTGCAGCTCTCTGGTCACTGAAAAACGAGATTGCTGGGGAAAAGGACACATAAAGCACTGTGAGGAAATACGAAAGAGGTGACACATTTATAGAAAATGAGCACCTGGCCAACATCACACTCTTTAGAATGAGCTTTCTTTAGCTCAAATTTAGCTTTTATATTGGATTTATGTGAAGTGCGGGGAGACCTTCAGTGAAGTGCGTTAAGAAGCCCTTAGCCCGGGCAGACGGTTGTACTGGAATGATCCTGTGCATGACCGACCGACCCACCGCCTCATTGCAGGGGATGATGGAGCCTGCTCTGACCCTGGGGAAAAAGGAAAGGGGAGACAGGAAAGCAGGTCACGTGTGCACTGAGACAAACCAAGATTGGTATTCATCCACAGGCTCTTTATTTGGGGGCCAAGAACAGTAGGTCAGGAATCTCAAAATTCCAAAGAAAATAGCATGACCACAATAAGAAAAGTCATGGTTACCAGGGCATCCCTCAGCTCTGGTCACTTATAAGAGCTTTGAGGGTGACTGCTGATTTTCCCTGAGCCCCTTTCCAAGGTGCACCTGGTGGCGTGCCGAGAAATTCCTCCCTGCAGAGTCTGCCTTCCACCTGACCTCATGATCTCTTTTCTTGCAGCTCCTGCCCACCCGGCCTCCCCTCCCCTGACCCCAACCCGGCTGCCTTCTTCCCAGACCCCAGGCAACCACAGAGGGATGGCACCGGGCCTCCAGCTCTCCTCAGACATGCGGGACAGAGGGTGCAAGGAGAGCCCAGACCACGGCTGCCTGAACGTGGGGTGCCAAAACCAGCCGCTGGCACGATGGCCCCCCAGCTCCCTGTGGGTGCCTACCAGCAAAGGCCCGAGCCCTGGAGACCCTGGGAGGCTCTAACAGTAATGCGGAGGGGCATCCGAGGGGACCAGGGACCAGCGCAGGAACCTCTCGGGCCTGGGGACTGGCACAGGCAAGAAGGGCCAGTTGGTCTGGCAAGAGGCCTGAACCACCGAGGAGGAGGAATGTGAAAGAAGAGGCCAACCAACTGGATGATGGGAAGGAAAAAAGGAGGAGTCAGGGAAGGGAGGGACACATGAGGACAGAGAAGGAGATGGGCCATTTACAGTCAGCATCCCAGGATGGCGGTGCTCAGAGCCCTGTCTGATGTCTGCTAAGGACCATGAAGACAGGGCACTTCCAGCCAAGATTCAGCAGAAGGCACTACATTTCTAAGCTCCTCTAAGGCCGAAGCAAAAGTGTGAATTAGAGGGTAATCGCTCACCATTGTACACCCTGACATTATAGAATAACCCGACTGCCCCAGTGAAAGGAGGGAGGACTCATGAATGGCCGCCAGGGGAGAGGCAGGGAGGCCCCAGGTGCCCCAGAAGCTGGAACAGGACAGTGGAAGCCAAGGCAAGGACAGGAGTTACTCAAGGAGGCCTACAAAGATACTAGTGTTCAACGTGTTTACACAAGGACAGCCATCCTAAATACCCAATTAATGATTAGAACGTATTGGAAGAGAGCAAAGGAAACAGACCAGACAATAAATACAAGAAAAACAGCCTAAATACAGAAACACAAAAAACGAGATACAACTGGGAGCAGTCACATTATTTGTATTAATAAATCTGAACTCACGATTAAATGGAAAAGATTTTCAGATCAACTCACAAAGCAAACCCCAGCTCGTGTTCTGTGAGAGAGTATCCTTCAGTCATACAGGTATGCTAACCAGAAGGGGGGTACACCGAGTAGATGCCCCCATATGAGAGCAGGAACCATGGTCTTGATACCCAAGGAAAGGAAAACTCAGACTCACAATCCTCCAGGGACTAGGGGACGAGCGGGCTGGGGCGGGGGCGCCGAAGGAAAAGCCAGCTCCCGGGAGGGAGCAGTACAGGTGCTGGGCAGGCCCCTATCCCACGAGGGTTCGGCGTGTTCTCCTTCAGTCCTGGTACCTTCGGGTTACAAATGACCACAGAACGGGGTTCCATGCGGCCCAGTCCATGCTGCTCCAGAGGCCGAGGTGGAAAGATGTGGGCCCAGGGTGGTTTCTCTTTCCACATGGCTGCTATGGGGCACACTCAGAAGCACCAGGACTGGGCAGCTGGGCAGGGTTCCCATTCACGCCTCTGCAACTCAGTCCCAGCAAGTCTGACACAAAACAGGGCCAACCCAAATCATTCCAGTTACTCGCCTTTAGTCAGTGCGTTCCCTCAGCGTGTTAGGGAGAAACCCAAGGATGCCAAGGGGTCACTGCTGCTGCCGCTCTCAGGTGGTGCCATTTGCGTGAGCTGGTGCGGAGGTAACAGGATTGCAAAGAAATTTTGCAGTTTCAGAGAAACACGGGGTTTGATAATGAGAAAGTGAACAGGACAGGGAGCTCGGGGGGATAATCAGGGGGCTAAAACCTTGTAAGCAAAGCCGAAGGGAGACCAAGGGGTGGTGGTAGTGTGGGACTTGGGATGAGGCTGAGATCTCTCCTGGGTCGATACATCCCATATGGCAACATGTGCTCAGCAAGCCAAGCACAAAGGGTGCTGACAAAGGGAAGCAGAGGGAGGGGACTTTGGCGCAGGCTGAGAAGCCCCCAGAACCTAAGGTCAGGGCACCCGGCCCAGCTGGTGTGGTTCCTGCAGACAGCATGCACCTTGGGCCCTCCTATGTGCCCACGGCTAGACCAGGAGGAGACGCACGTCACCCCCTCCCACTCCAGGTCTCTCCTGGGCATCTCCCTCAGGCACCTCCCACGTGCACACTCTTCCTGGGCCAGCGTGGGGAGCCTGGCTGCAGCTGAGGAGAGAGGAGGAGGCGAAGCTCCAGTGGGCATCGGCCCACACGGTGCAGTGGGAGGCCCCCCAGTGACGCAGTGCGCAGAGAGGGGGCGTGAGCCAAAGCAACAGGCGGCACCCGCGCCCTGTGCTGGGACCGGCAGGGGTTTTCTCGTGAGGGTGAGAGCTCATCCCTAGCTGTCCAGAGGCCAGGAGACTCAGCTCGGGGCCGATTACAATAGACCTGCTAATGGTTCCTCCTCCAACTCGAGTGCTACACTTCCACTTCCACTTGATTAAACTATCTTCTTCATCTCTGAAACTTAAAATATTCTGGATAAATGAAAGATATGTACAAAAATGAACACAATATTTTGAAATAAAGATGGTACAGAATATCACCTAAAACCACTGTTATAGTTATTCAATAAGCATATATATTACACAAACAGAAATCTCTTTTTTTAATACTTAGGGTATCAAGTAAGAACCTGGCATTTATTACGCACACACATATTTAATGACTTAGGAAGAAGAGATTTCAAAATTTAAGTAAGGAAATATATCTTTGGACATGTACCTAGAATAGGCTATTTCTCTTGACCATTCTGATAAAACCAAAATCCAAAGATAGACATTAAGATATTTATGTTGGAAATTTTGATATTGACATAAGGGTCATAGCTATGCTGTGAAAAATGTGAATGTTGTCACAGAGTACAGAGAAAAGCAGCTGCAGGTGGAGGCCTGCAAGATGGCGGCATGAGAGGTGAGACAGAGCTCCTCCCAAAACCACAAATTGTACAAAAATATAGTTAATTAATACAACTAACCTTACAACAGCAACAAGAAAGAAGGCTGAACCAGACTGCAAACAGACCCCATGAACAGAGCAGACCTCACGAAACAGGGTAACAGAGGAAAGCCTTAATCCGGCGGGATCCAAGCCCTTCCCCTATCCCAGCTCACCATCAGGAGGAAGAGAAATGGAGCGGCGGAGGGGGTGGAAGACTGGGACGCCTGAACACCTTGCCCTGGAGATCTGCTTTGTGAGCAGAATCCTATAGTGTGTGGTGCTCTGGACGTTGGGGAGCTCGAACAGGCGGAGGGCTTGAGAAATTGACAATCCGGCCATTTGTGGAGAACAGCATCCACACCCGGCTGCTCTGAGTCAGAGGAAAGGCAGGCAGTCTGAGAGGCTTCCTAGCAGCCAGAAGGCTGCTGAAGGGGTGGGGTTTGCACGGAGCCTGCTGTGCGGGAGAAGGGAGAGCTGGACGAGGTTGCCTGGGCGCGCTCTGCCCAGCTGGTTGGGAACACTGGGGAGCTTCAGGTACTCCATCCCCTTGGCTACCTACTCAGCTCCAAGGCCCCCCACTGTGACACACAGCTGGCCAAACCTTCCTACTACCCTGCAGGCACCTGCTCGCAAACCGGCAGTCACTGTACAGGCGTCAGGCCAGCCAGAGGGAGGCCCTGCCTACAACAGCTAGAGACGCAAAGCACAGAGGTTTACACGTGTGTGCTTGGCCCACTGGCTCTGACACTGGAGACAGGCACTGCAGAGGGGAATCAGGAAAGAGATCTTTTCTCCCCCCAGGCACCAGCTCCACTCCCCTATGACCACCAACCTCACTCTAGGGGCTGAGCAGCTCCAGACACTGGAGTTTCTGCACACTAGAGAGCACCACACAGACATATGAAATGACAAAAGAACATGGTTCAGACCAAAATCTCACAAACCCCAGAAAGAGAGCCAAATGAAACCGAACTCACCAATCTTCCTGAAAGAGAGTTCAAAGCAAAAATTATAAACATGCTCATGGAGGTACAGAAAAATATTCAAGAACTCAGGAACGAATTTAAGTTGTGGAGATTCAATCATTAAGAAATTCCATATCTGAAATGCAACACACAATGAAGGGATTTAAAAGCAGATTAGATGTAGTAGAAGACACACTGAATGGAACAGAAATTAGAGAAGAGGAATACAAAGACACTGAGGCACAGAAAGAAAAAAGGATCACTAAGAATGAAGGAATATTGAGAGAATTGTGTGACCAATCCAAATGGAACAATATTCACATTATAGTGGTATCAGAAGAAGAGAGAGAAAAAGGGATAGAAAGTGTCATTGAGGAGGTAACTGCTGAAAACTTCCCCAGTCTGGGGAAGGAGATAGTTTCTCAACGCATGGAGGTGCACAGATCTCCCAACACAAGGGACCCAAGGAAGACAACATCAAGACATATAATAATTAAAATGGCCAAGATCAAAGATGAAGACAGACTTTTAAAAGCAGCTCGGGAGAGAAAAAACATCACATACAAAGGAAAACCCATCAGGCTATCATCAGACTTCTCAACAGAAACCTTACAGGCCAGAAGGGAGTGGCATGATATATTTAAGGCAATGAAGCAGAAGGGCCTTGAACCAAGAATACTTTACCCAGCAAGGTTATCATTTAAATTTGAAGGAGGGATTAAACAATTTACAGATAAGCAGAAGCTGAGAGAATTTACCTCCCGCAAACCACATCTACAGTGCATTTTGGAGGGACTCCTATAGACACAAGTATTGCTAAGGCTAAAAAGATGTCACCCAAGGGAAGACAAAGAGTACAGAATATGATTCATAACATACAAAAAATGGAGGAGGAAGAAAAAGGAGGACAAAAGAAAAGAACCTTTAGGTTGTGTTTGTAATAATATTAGACTGTTAGATAGTAAGGGAATTACCCTTGAACCTTTGGTAACCATGAATCTCAAGCCTGCAATGGCAATAAGTACGTACCTATGGATAACCACCCTATATGGAAACGGTCTGAATGCACCAATCAAAAGACACAGAGTCACTGAACAGATAAAAAAAACAAGACCCATCTATATGCTGCCTCCAAGAGACTCACTTCAAACGCCAAGACATACACAGACTGAAAGTGAAGGGATGGAAAAAGATATTCCATGCAACTAATAGTGAGAGAAAAAAGCAGGAATTGCAGTACTTGTATCAGACAAAACAGACTTCAAAACAAAGTCACAAGAGACAAAGAAGGACATTACATAATCATAAAAGGGTCAGTGCAACAAGAGGATATAACTGGTATAAATACCTATGCACCCAACACAGCATCACCTACATATGTGAAACAAATACTAACAGAATTAAAGGGAGAAATAGAATGCAATGCATTCATTTTAGGAGACTTCAACACACCACTCACTACAAAGGACAGATAAACCAGCCAGAAAATAAGTAAAGAGACAGAGGCACTGAACAACACACTGGAACAGATGGACCTAACAGACATCTACAGAACACTCCATCCAAAAGCAACAGGATACACATTCTTCTCAAGTGCACATGGAGCATTTCCCAGAATAGACCACATACTAGGCCACAAAAAGAACCTCAGTAAAGTCAAAAATATTGAAATTCTACCAACCAACTTCCCAGATCACAAAGGTATAAAACTACAAATAAATTGTACAAAGAAAACAGAAAGGCTCACAAATACATAGAGACTTAACAACATGCTCC
Source organism: Smutsia gigantea (assembly GCA_032199065.1). NCBI lineage: Eukaryota > Metazoa > Chordata > Mammalia > Pholidota > Manidae > Smutsia > Smutsia gigantea. Next base: position 34,250 of record JAVSCE010015206.1, read on the forward strand.
TAAATAATCAGTGCCTTAAGGACAACATTAAAACAGAGATCAAACAATATATGGAGACAAATGACAACAACAACACAAAGCCACAACTTCTGTGAGACGCAGCAAAGGCAGTTCTAAGAGGAAAGTTTACTGCAATCCAGGCATATTTAAAGAAGGAAGAACAATACGAAATGATTACTCTAAAGACACAATTATTGAAATTGGAAAAAGAAGAACAAATGAGGCCCAAAGTCACCAGAAGGAGGGATATAATAAAGATTAGAGAAGAAATAAATAAAATTGAGTAGAATAAAACAATAGAAAAATCAATGAAACCAAGAGCTGGTTCTTTGAAAAAATAAAAATAGATAAACCCTTGGCCAGACTTCTTAAGAGAAAAAGAGAATCTACACACATAAACAGAATCAGAAATGAGAAAGGAAAAATCACAACGGACCCCACAGAAAAACAAAGAATTATAAGACAATACTATGAAAATCTATATGCTAACAAGCTGGAAAATCTAGAAGAAATGCACAACTTCTAAGGAAAAGACAACCCTCCAAAGCTGACCAAGCAAGAAACAGAACACCAAAACAGACCAATCACCAGCAACGAAATTGAATCGGTAATCAAAAAACTACCTAAGAACAAAACCCCCGGGCCAGATGGATTCACCTCTGTATTTTACCAGACATATAGAGAAGAAATAATACCATTCTCCTTAAAGTTGTCCAAAAAACAGAAGAGGAGGGAATACTTCCAAACTCATTCTATGAAGCCAGCATCACTCTAATACCAAAACCAGGCAAAGACCTCACCAAAAAAGAAAATTACAGACCAATATCCCTGATGAACATACATGCAAAAAGACTCAACAAAATATTAGCACACTGAATTCAAACATACATCAAGAGGATCATACACCACGATCAAGTAGGATTCATCTCAGGGATGCAAGGATGGTACAACATTCGAAAATCCATCAACATCATCCACCACATCAACAAAAAGAAGAACAAAAACCACATGATCGTCTCCACAGATGCTGAAAAAGCATTTGACAAAATTCAACATCCATTCATGATAAAAACTCTCAACAAAATGGGTATAGAGGGCAAGTATCTCAACATAATAAAGGCCATATATGAAAAACCCACAGCCAATATCATACTTAACAACGAGAAGCTGAAAGCTTTTCATCTAAGATGGGAACAAGACAGGGATGCCTACTCTCCCCACTGTTATTCAACATAGTACTGGAGGTTCTAGCCATGGTAATCACACAAAACAAAGAAATACAAGGCATCCAGATTGGTAAAGAGGAAGTCAAATTGTCACTATTTGCAGATGACATGATATTGTACACAAAAAACCCTAAAGACTCCACTCCAAAACTACTAGACCTAATATCTAAATTCAGCAAACTTGCAGGATACAAAATTAACACACAGAAATCTGTTGCTTTCCTATGCACTAACGATGAGCTAACAGAAAGAGAAATCAGGAAAACAATTCCACTCACAATTGCATCAAAAAGAATAAAATACCTAGGAATAAACCTAACGAAGGAAGCAAAACACCTACACTCTGAAAGCTACAAGACACTCTTAAGAGAAATTAAAGAGGACACTAACAAACGGAAATTCATTCCATGCTCTTGGCTAGGAAGAATAAATACGTCAAAATGGCTATACTACCTAAAGCAATCTACAGATTCAATGCAATCCCTATCAAAATACCAACAGCATTCTTCAATGAACTGGAACAAATAGTTCTAAAATTCATATGGAACCGCAAAAGACCCCGAATAGCCAAAGCAATCCTGAGAAGGAGGAATAAAACAGGGAAATTACGCTCCCAGACTTCAAGCTCTACAACAAAGCTACAGTAATCAAGACAACTTGGTATTGGCACAAGAACAGACCACAGACCAGTGGAACAGAATAGAAAATCTAGACATTATACCGAACATACACAGTCAATTAATATATGATAAAGGAGCCATGGATATACAATGGGGAGACGACAGCCTCTTCAGCAGCTGGTGTTCGCAAAACTGGACAGCTACATGTAAGAGAATGAAACTGGACTACTGTCTAACCCCATCCACAAAAGTCAACTCAAAATGGATCAAAGACCTGAATGTGAGTCATGAAACCATAAAACTCTTAGAAAAAAACATAGGCGGAAATTTCTTGGGCATAAACATGAGCGACTTCTTCACGAACATATCTCCCCGGGCAAGGGAAACAAAAGCAAAAATGAACAAGTGGGACTATAGCAAACTAAAAAGCTTCTGTACAGCAAAGGACACCATCAGTAGAACAAAAAGACACCCTACGCTATGGGAGAACATATTCATAAATGACATATCCGATAAAGGGTTGGCATCCAAAATATATAAAGAGCTCACACACCTCAACAAACAAAAAGCAAGTGATCCAATTAAAAAATGGGTAGAGGATTTCAAGGAAGAAATTCAGGTGGCCAACAGGCACATGAAAAGATGCTCCACACCACTAATCATCAGAGAAATGCAAATTAAAACCACAGTGAGATATCACCTCACACCAGTTAGGATGCCCAACATCCAAAATACAAACAACAACAAACGCTGGTGAGGATTTGGAGAAAGGGGAACCCTCCTACATTGCTGGTGGGAATGTTCATTAGTTCAACCATTGTGGAAGGCAGTATGGAGGTTCCTCAAAAAACTCAAAATACAAAAGCATTTGACCCAGGAATTCCACTCCTAGGAATTTACCTTAACAATGCAGCAGCCCAGTTTCAAAAAGACATTTGCACCCCTATGTTTATCGCAGCACTATTTACAAGAGCCAAGAAATGGAAGCAACCTAAGCGTCCATCAGTAGATGAATGGATAAAGAAGATGTGGTACATATACACAATGGAATATTATTCAGCCTTAGGAAGAAAAAAAAATCCTACCTTTTGCAACAACATGGATGGAGCTAGAGGGTATTATGCTCAGTGATAGAAGCCAGGCGGAGAAAGACAAGTTATCAAATGGTTTCCCTCATCTGTGGAGTATAAGAACAAAGAAAAAACTGAAGGAACAAAACAGCAGCAGACTCACAGAACCCAAGAATGGACTAACTAACAGTTACCAAAGGGAAAGGGATTGCGGAGGATGGGTGGGAAGGGAGGGATAAGGGGGAAAAAGAGACATTACGATTAGCCCGTATAATGTGGGGGGGCTCACACGGGGAAGGCAGTAAACTGCAGAGAAGACAAGTACTGATTCTATAGCATCTTACTACACTGACAGACAGTGACTGTAATGGGGTATGTGGTGGGGGCTTGACAATCGGGGGAGTCTAGTAACCATAATGTTCATGTAATTGTACATTAATGATAGCAAATTAAAAAAATAATAATAAATAAGCCTGTCTCAGAAGATTGTACACTCTCTGTTTGCATTTATAAGGTATTTTTGAGATAACAAAATTAGAGAGATGGAGAAGAGAAGAGTGGGCCTCAGGGCTTGGGAGATAGTATGAAGAGTGGCAGGAGGGATCCTTGTAATAGAACTGTTCTGTATCTTGGTGGTGGTCACACGAGTGTATACATCATAAGACTGCACGGAATAGAATTTAATACACGCATAAGCGAGTGCATGTAAAACTCGTGATATCTGAGTAATGTCAATGGGTTGTGCCACTGTCAACTTCCTGTTGTGATATTGTGCTATAGTTACGTGAGTTTGTACCATTGAGGGAAATTTGGTGAAAGTTACACAGGATCTCTGCATCGTTTCTTACAACTGCACGTGACTCCACAATAATCTCCAAATATAAAAGTCAAAAAATTTATAATCTTAATATGATCATAGCTAAACACAAAGAAGAAGACAGTAAAAATAAACTACATTAGTAACTTTTTACTACACATGGGGCATTAATCAATTTTTACTTTGATATTTTCTCAATTTTTTGATATGTGATGTATCACTTTCATTCGGAATCATTACTTGATGTGATTAAACACAAAGGTGAGTTTCAAAGTGGAGGTGATGTTGGGATGAGAAGAGGTGACAGTGTTCAGGCTGGGACACTAACTCCCTCCCCCTGGGACCCATAGCCTTTTCCTTTAAAAGCCAGAGGGTGGTTCCTGATGGAATGCTGTGATGTCACCAAGGGCTCCAGAGTCCTGGAAACCGTTTGAGTCGGAACACTTGTGCTGCGGCCAGTACTGCTCTCACACTGTTCAGAGTCTGCGCTCTGGGTACCTGTGAGGGCCTTAGGTCCTGAGAGGGCCACGAAGTGCTCAGTCAGGACTCTCAATCCTCTACTAGACTCAGCCTTGGATCCTAAACTCTGTTTCCCAGGGAGTCTCGGGGACAGGAAGGGGTCGCCTGTGAGCCTCCAGATGGGTGACTTGGAATGGACCAGGACACCCCCAAAACAGGTCTCAAATTTGCGGGGGGGAAGAGAGAAGAGATGGGATGTGGGCAAAAGGGAGAATAAAATGAAAATGGGGAAAAGAAGAGAGAGTGAAGCCGACTCTACCAGAGAACAGTGGGGAGGAAAGAGGAGAGAGCCCCTCCCAGCACTGGCCTTCTTGTGGCGCTGCCTCAGTTAGCCTCCAGGGACATTTCAGACCGGCAGGGGCCACCTTGGCATATTGTTGCCAGGCCTGACTGCCGAGTGGTCCGCAGGGACATTCAGGCAGGGCTAATGACCAAAACAAGTAAGGCCCAGCCTGGGAGGTCCCCCCAGCTTGACCCTAACGGAAACCCGCTGAGGTTGAGCTGTCATTGCCATTAGCAATGGTCACACACGGGTTCTAATCCCAAGGCCAAAGTGCTCCAGCCACAGTCAAGGAACAAATCCTACACAAGGTAAGTCATCATGTCTTCACCTGAAATCAGGTAAGTGTCACACCTCACCTCACAGATCATTAGAAGGACTGACTGAGGTACTTCTTAGTGCCCTGACCTGAAGTTCAATAAGCACTCAGGTACTGTTGGCTACTCTTATTGCCGTTTTAATCATTAGCAGTCTTCACAAGAAGCAGGTTAGGCAGAAATAAATGGCCTGGTCAGAATCAGTTGGCATCCCCTCTGATTTGAGGGTTTTTTTCTATGCAGAAAGGACAGGATCCCACACCAACTGCCACAGAGACTGCTCCAAGCCAGCAGGACCCAGCAAAGAAGAGTCAGAAGAAAGGGGTGTGCGTGGAGGGGAAGGCAGGTGTGTGTGCTCATTTGCCCTATACCTATGGTGTCTCCATGAATGATGGTGACAGCATTAACACAGCTCCACCCCCACGTCTCCTGCCTCCCCTCGACTCTCATGAGTTTGGGGCTGCAGGGGCAGGGAAAGAGTGTTCAGGCGACACAGGGACATCACTGCCTTGTTCACTTTTGTGGCTACTAAAGCATTGCACTTGTCTCCATAGAGGTGTCCTCCAGGCAGAAGGATCCACGGAAAAAGGCACAGGACAGCAGTCTTAGCCTGGCAAAGAAAGGTACATGATAACTCCACCCAGAGCCGCCTTTATAGACAGACAAGTGCAAAGGGGATGGGGGTCATGCCTCTTACGTCATCACGTGTCACATGCAAAATCCTCAGGCTGAGTGGGGAGGGAGGAGCCCAGTATTTCCCAGGAGTGCCCCTCCCAAGGCCGCACAGGGTCCTCCCTCTCTGCAGCCCCACAGAATACGAGCCCTCTAGCCTCCAGTTCTTCCTCGGCAGAGACTGTCCCTGTGCGGAGAACCAGGAGAACGAGAGGCCAGAAGACAAGAGAGGTGGACGCCCAGGCAGGTATGTGCCCTCAGGCATCCCTCAGCTTCCTTGGCTCCGCACACAACACCAGTCACTGCTAAGCAACCACTTGCCGTCTTCTCCCCACGAGGCTGGGTCCTGTCTTCAGGGTGGGATGCGGGGCGACGACTCAGGACTTCCCAGGTGGGTCACATCTGTGCTCACCTAGTCTTTTGTTCCTGCAGCTGCCCAAGAGACCAGCCTTGCCCCATCCGATTCCACCTCCTCAGGAACTGGCTCCGAGCTGCACACCTGGAAGAGGACGCAGAAGAGGAACATATGGACTGTCGATCATGTTGAGGGAACAAAACTCAGGATGAAGAGGAGGAGACCCACTTACCGCCCTGAAGACCAGGAAGCATTCTACCGACTTCTGGGTGTGTGTGCCGGAGCTAGTGGAGTACTCGGGGCCCTTCTGCACTCAGAAGTGTGCTGGGGGCAGCGGCTTCGCGACGTGCTCACCCCTGCCCCAGGCTCTCAGCTGGCAGGTGTCCAGGTGGCACAGAAGCAGAGTGACCTGCGTCTACTGCGAAAACTGACAGGTTTTCCCTCTGAGACAAGCACTTGAAGGGAGGGGAAGGGGACGACAATTGAGGTTTCAACTATCCAGACACTGCAGGACAAACCAGGGGTGCATCCTCTCTGCAGAGACACACGTTCATTTATGTACTCCCTCCAGTTAAGATTTTGAAGATAAATGATGAAACAGCACACTAGATCTTGCTGTCTTTGTGCTCAAAGTGGAAGGAGCTTGTACAGAGACAAGTTGATGTCAGGGACAAATGCAGAGGACTTTTTAGAGGCAATGACACTAGAGATGGGGTGTGGACCAGGGTTGGGTGCTCTCTGAGCAGGGATGCTCAGGGAAGTTCTGTCAAAAAGGTGACA
>JAVSCE010015207.1:0-15659 GCA_032199065.1 Smutsia gigantea
AGAATAGTCCTGAGGGCACAGTGAGTCCCCTCTGGGCAATGCCTGGCTCCATCTTCCTACAAGAGCTCCTTTTCTACCTCAGAACCTCTAGCTCTAAGTTTCACTCTCTGAGAAACAAGTGTTTCACTTAGCTGAAGCAGTAGAGGATCTGAACGCCCTCTAGAGGATTCCTTTGCTGTCGAATATGAACTGAATGTTTGTGTCCCCCTGAAATTCATATGCTGAATCCTTACCCCCATCATGTGATGGTGTTAGGAGGTGCAGCTTTAGGGAGATAATTAGGAGTAGATGAGAGGGACCTCTCATGAATGGGATCAGCGCCCTTGAAAGAATCATGACAGAGCTTGCTTCCTCTCTCTGCTCTCAGCCGTGGGAATATACAAGAAGTCCAAAATCTGCAACCTGTGCTGGTGAGACAGGGACCATGGGCTTAGACAGAACAGGGTGAGGGCCTCTGGAAAAAGCAAGGCAAGATGTTTGCAGTCAGAGCAATGTAACTACATGCAAGGAAACCCCCTACCAAAACTCTGTGTTAAACATTAAGCTCTAGGGTCATTCTTCAGTAAGATCAGTTAATGTTCCCCAGGTAAAGAAGAGTAGCCCATGTTTTTATTACACTAATCATTTGTAAGATTCACTTTAGCATGCTAAAAGGCCCAGGCCTATGTGCTGTCTTTCCTCTTTCAGATCTGATGGGGTGGTTTTGAAAACTGGGCAACTAATTTAGCATGCAGACCCAGCTGTAAACAACATAGTAAAAGGCAGGAAAGATTCCACCTTAAAGATAAGATTGCATTTTAACACCCAGTAAGTTTGGGAAGCAGGATTCTTAACCTACTCTTTAGCAAACAGACAATACCTCAGCCCACACCTTGGGGGCTGGGCAGGCTGCCTTTTGATACGCTCCTAGACCAGGACGCAGGTGTCCCAGAGAGAAGCCGGGCAGGAAATTCCTTGTGTTAAGTTAATTCTAGATGTTCAGACACCACTTAGCAGGTCTACACCCCTAAGCCTTTTTTTTCATGTTCTCAAAAAATCCTCATCTGCCTATAAAATCCCCTAAACAATGCACCACACCGGACTCTCTTGTCCCCTCCTGGCGTGAGCTGGGAGCTCTGTCCTCTCACTTTCTTTCTAAATAAAAGCCTGTACCTTGCTCTCGTACCTTGGGTGTTTGCTAAGCTCATTCCTCGGCTTCGTGAAGCCGGCATCACTGGTGCCCTGATCTTGGATTTCCAGTTTCTAGAACTGGGAGAAATAAATGTCTGTTGTTCATCAGCTGTCCAGTTTATGGTATTTTGTAATGGCAGTCTGAGCTAAGACTCTGTCCTTTCCCTAAAATATTTCCTCAGTTCACCTCATCACCAAGTCTAAGCTGTGACCATCAATTCCCTTCAATACCCCAAAAGCAACCAAAATTAAACTCTGGGGTCTCTAGGAAACGAATACAGTGAAATATGTAAGCATAATGCCCACGAGAGAGGGAGCAACTTTTTAACAATACAATTACCTCCCATTTTAAGGCTTAAAATGAACAGCCAGTGAGCAGCTGGATGCTAATGATTCAAGATCAGCCAAACAAAAAGCAGATCACTGAGCTGGCTTTCCTGTGAATGGTAAACCTCACCATGCCAGTCTTTCTCTTAAAGCAGGGATCAGAAGCATGAGGCAAGAAACATGGTTTCTTTTTTAAAGATCCAAAAGGCTTGAGCTTTTCATTACCCTTGATTTAGCAAACCAGCTCCTGCTGCCCAGTGTCTGTTGCCTCTCAAAGCTGAGTCTGTCGTTGAGACCCATCCCCTCCCTCGGAGTGCTGGCATCCTGTGAGCTCCATCCCTCGGTAAAGTTGCCTTACTCTCCCCTCTGGATCTTTTTCTCCTCACCCCTTTCAGCCCTTGCCTTCTTTCTCTCGGATTCTCTAAAAATGCTCCTCTTTATATGGCCATACTGTGAAATAAAGCCTGTTAGTGTCTTTACGCAGTACCCAGCCTCTCTCCTTTGTGACTGCTTCCTACCTACTCCCCGCAAGCCGCAGTCCAGCCCCCGTACCATCCAGAAGGTCACAGAGCTAGGACCCTAGTAGATTCCTACGTGAACTCGCTCCCTACCCCATGACCACAGTGATCCAACTAGCAGTGGGAAGAGGAGTCTCTATCTTTGGAATTAGGTATTGGGACTAAGTCCAATCGCATCCTGGGTTGATCTCTTAAAGGTAGAAGAGATATATGGGCAGTCATTTTCCACAATGAGGACTGTGTTGAAGAGGAAGTTTAGGGAGAGAATGAAGAGCTATCTCAGGGACGAGGAAGACACGATACTCTCAGGCTCCTGATGATTTTCCATTGCCTTGTCCACGTCCCTCATAAAGCCCATATGCACCCTTGCACTGACCTCTGTGACATTCCCTTGTATCTCGCAGCATTAACTCCTTTTGCTTAGACTACCTCAAGTTCCTATTGCTTCAATTTTCTGATTTTAGGATTAAATGAATTAAAAGTTTTTTTTTCATACATAACCCAATCTCCCTCTCCCCACCACCAATTGTTTTTTTCTCATGATTGGTTCCTAATGATATTTACCTACTGTATAACAGTTTTTTAATAATAATGAGAAATGTCTTGAATGCTTACTATGTTCCTGGCACTATTCTAAGCAGCTCAAATGTGCCTTTCGTTTCATCCTGACCCCATCCATCAAAGGAAGTAACACCATTTTACAAATAAAGGAGCAAATGTCCTCCTCAAAGTTACAGAGCTAATCTGTGGTAGAATTGGGGTTTGAATCCAGGCAGTCTTGACTGCAGAATCCATACCCTTAACCATTATGCTATTACATAATTTATAAACCCTGGGTTACCAGCAACTTGAAAAAAGACCTTCCAACTAATCTATAACACCCCTAAAATTATTCCCTGCTTCAACCCTGTGTTCAAGTGAACAGCCGGACAGCATCAATGTTGCCTCCAGAGAACAATAGTAGAACTGGTACAGAGAGAAATTACCAGGTATATTAGCTTCCTGGGGCTGCTATATAGCAAAATCCCATACACTGGGTGACTTAGACAACAGAACTGTATCGCCTCACTGTTCTGGAGACTAGAAGTCCCAGACCACAGTGTAGGCGGAGTTGGCTGCTTCTGAGAGCTGTGAGGGAGGATCTGTTCCGTGCCTCTCTCCTAGCATCTGGTGGCCTGCTGGCAGTCTGAGGCATTCCTTGACCTCAGCTGCATCTTCCTGATGTCTGCGTTCATCCTCATGTGGCTTTCTACCTGGGAGCATGTCTGTGTCCAAATATCCGCCTTTTATAAGGACACCAATCACACTGGATTCGAGCCCATACAGTGTGACCTCAACTAATTACATCACCTATTTCCAAACAAGGTCACATTCTGAGGTACAGGGTGTTAGGACTTCAACATATAAATTTGGGGCGGTCACAATTCAACCCATAATGCTAGGTTTTATTACCGCAGCAATGTTCAATGATTCTACCTCCCTTTTTTCAGAGGTAAAAGGTTTTATTCCAAGATGTGCAGCTTCCCAGCTTTGGTTTAGCACTCAAATTTCACTGCCACCCTGGTTCAGGAAGTTACTGAATCCACTGTCCCTGAAAGAGTCCTGATAAGGGCACTGACCTCTTTTAAATGACTGCATAAATTTAGCTTATTAAGGGTCATAGAAGGACAAGCAGAAGAGATATTAGATACCTTAGGTACACTAGGCTCTGTCTCTGCCATTGACTTACTCTCTGTCTAGGGCTGGTTATATGTATACTTTTCCCTTTTTATATTTCCCTGGTCATAAAACAGAGATTTCACCTCTTCAAAAGTCAGTCCTGAATGGTGATCACCTAGTTCCGGGAAGAATTACCTGGGAACTTAAAAAAAGTACTGGACTGATGCCTGAGTCTATCTCCCTATGCCATCTACTAAATTTGCCCGGAGATCTTACCTTTTAAAAGCTTCCCAGGTATATATTATCTTGATTGTGATGGTTATATACATATTTTAAAACTTACCAAATTGTACACCTTAAATTATGTGTAACTTATTGTTTGTCATTTATGTCTCAATAAAGCTGTTTAAAAATTTAAAACCTTCCCAAGTGATTTTAGTGGCGTCCCAAAATCAGAACCACTGAGGTTCTGAAGAGGATCAGATCCTCCTCATTTAAGCCAATAAGGAAATAGCCCTAAAGGGAAGAAATCTACTCAGGTATCATGTCATGGCTAAGTACTGACAGGACTTAGAACCTGACTCCTCAACTACTATTCCACTGTTCCTACCTTAAAACCAAAATGATGGAAATTACTGAGCTCCTCATAAAATTTAAAAAGAGGCACTTGAGAACTTTTGCCAGGATTGTTAGAGGTGGAGGGCAGAGAACTAAAACAAAAAACCCATCAGTCTTTACCTGGTAGTCACTACTGAGAAAGGCAACTAGTCGTCCTTTCAATGTATTACAGGCATTCCCTCTGCTCTGCGCTTGGGCTGTGGGGTCCCGTGGAGCTGGCGGGCCGGAGGACAGCAACGCAGCAGCTGCTCTCCCTCGCTGCCTGTTGGCTGCCTCTTTCCTTAACTCCAGACTTACTAGTTGCAGCTGCCTTTTGAGTACTTCCACCTCAGATTCAATGGGTTCAAAACTGAACTCATCACTTCCTCGTCCAATCTATTCCTTTTCAATTCCCTATCTTACTAAGGAGTATCATCATTCTCCCAAATGTGCACACCAAGAGTTCCTCATCCTCTACCTACAAATGGTATCCATTTATCTTCTTGAACGTCTCTTAAGTACACCCTTCTTCTATGTCCGTAGTCACCTTGGTTTTGGTCCTCATCATTTCCTGTCTAGGCCTCCTGTCTGGTCACCCACTTTTCTGTTACTGCCCTTTGCGGCCAGAGTAATCGTTGAAAAACACCGTAAATCATGCCATGCCCCTGCTTGAAAACCTTTGAGTGCCTTCCTCATAAAAAACAGGATGAGACCCAAGCTCCTTAGCATGACAATTATGATCTGGCCCCACTCTCCCGGTTCCATTCCTCTCCCACCACTCCATTTCCATACATACTGGATCTACTTATGCCTTTTTATCAGTACACATACCATTCCAACTGCCTGCAATAGTGGACCTATCCTCACTTGCTCCTATTCATCTTCTAAGACTCAGTTTCTAAATATCACTCCAAGTTAAATACTCCCTCTCTCCTGTGCCACACTGGACCTCAGACATTAATTCCATTAAAGCAATTACTCCATTGTTTCATGATCGTCTGTTTTCACATTTGCTTTTTCACAAGCCTGTGAACAAGTTTAGAACAGACCATGTTTTTGCTTTTGTTTTTTCCCTCATCTCTCTACATCCCTAGAACCTGACAAGGGACTGGTATATATATAGATGCATAAAAATATTTAATGATTTTAAATTTTTTCTTTTTTCATTCTTTCTGAACTCCTGAGTGGGTGACTAGCAGCTGGGAGAGTAGGAAGATCTTCACAATTTCAAAAGCTAATGGCTCACCTACGGCCACATAAAACCCAGAGTGGCCTAGGGAGTCACTTTTGGTTCCATATAGCTCCACAGGCACTTAAGTTCACTATTTCTGTAAGCTGTGCTTGAAAGGGTGTGTGCATTTGGCTGCTCCCCAAATTCAGTGTAGCCAGTTTCTGCTACCAATGTGCCTTTCAGAAAGCAGCCATTTTTCCATGCCCTTTACTGCTCTGGGCAATGTGATCATGAGCTGTATTGCTCTTTGGCCTGTTGAAGGGGAAGGTAAGTCATTGACTGCTCTCATTCCAACCTTAAAGCATCCCTTCCTTCAAAGGTAAAAGTGACCAATGAAGGGGCACAGACGAATGAAAGACCTTTTAAACATTGATTAGAAAACGTGAGAAAGTTAGCTTCATTAAAATAAACAAAGATATCTGGCTTATTCCCATCACAATATGCTCCTAATTAATCTAACTTTAGATATCAGCATTTTAATGTTATTTAAGGGAGCCTTTCTCAAGGGAGATAGGAACTCAAAATTATTCCCATTACTCAATTTCATTTCCCATTTTATTTATAGAGGAAAGGAGGGAGCAGAAATACAATTTAATTTTCTGAGTACCATAGAATAGACAGGCAGGACTTGAATTCCCTTATCTTTTTATCATGTTTTCTTGTCTAAAAAGAAACAGAAATTAAGGACTGTTAACAGGGTGACCTGAGGAAAACTCCCTAAATGATTACTCATCATGAAATCCTATACGTAAACTGATTAATGACACTCTTAAATCCTGAGGGGCTACTTTTTTAAGAAACTACATTCTGAAGAGTAGAGAACATGCTCTCAACAATATTTTAATGAATACATTAAATGAAAAGCAAACATTTCGGGGGGAGGATCCAGAAAGAAATTAGGACGAGACTAGTAAAACTGTCCCTGGTATCTTCCCACTTAACATGAAAGACAAATACAGTAATTTTACACCTACTTACTTTTCTTATAAAAATTTTGTATTAACATATTAATACATCAATCTTTAGCAATATGATCCAACTCTCCTTTAAACTTTTGGATCACAGGAGTAATTTGTTCAGCTATGCCTGCCTCTTGTAACTTTCAGCAAATTGGTAGCTAGTGGGAGGGGTTGTGGTGGGGATGATTGGGACACAGGATCCCAGTGAATTCTATTCCCTATCCACATTCCATTTGAAACATGGAAATGTGGATTCTATTTTTAAAAGCCATTGAATTTATAGGTAAATTCCATCACCACGCTTGGCTACAAAGGTATCTGTTTTTCTTTCTGACCAATGTATTAAAAAGTTCCTTCTTTTAAATGAAATCAGTCACAGGTGGTTAAAATTTTTTAACTTTTTATTAAGAAACTAAAGCAAAACAACAGAATTAAAAAAAATACAGACTTCTGATTTTATTCTAAACAAATATGAACTCTAGAACCAAGAACTAAAAATCAGAGCTTATCAATATTTAAGAATAAAGGGGATGGCTAAAATGAATTCACAGTCATTATTTCTTCCTTATTAACCTCAGATTTGCATCCCTTTTCGTGCTTCACTTAGACAGAATAGAGACTTTTTCATCTGTTTTTTGTTGCTATAGTCTGTAACTCCAGAGCTTTTGTCTTCCTACATAGTTCTTTCTCTGTTCCTTCAGCAAATATGGGAGCATTTGCCCACTGGGCTTAGATAATGTGGGCATAAAGACGAGTCCACCAGAGATCCTGTCCTAACATGTTTAGGGAAGATAAGACACCAACAAATTATCAATAAATTATAAATAAATTTATACAAGGTATAAATAGTATAGCATGAGTTAACTATAGATAAAACATAAAAATAGGGATAATTCAAAGAAGGAGAGATTACATTGTTAGAGGAATTGAGGAATGCTTTATGAGGCTAAAATTTGAGTTGGCTATGGACTATTCCTTCCCGGAAGGCTTCAAAGTGGTCCTGATTGCGGTGGTCTTAATTTCTGGAAAGTAATGTTCCCAACATTAATTTTTAAAACTCCTTATGTTTTTATCTCTTCTAACTGGTCTTAAAAAAAGATCAGAAAATGTTATTACAGTCTCTATAAACATTTGGGGACTTAAATGCAAAGTTAATTATAATACCTACAATATGGTTTAGGGCTCTTGTTATTTTTGAAACTCTCTTTCCCAGATCAGAAGATGCTTAAACATTGGGCCATGACTTCGAGTATTCAACTGGGTAAAACCTACTTGCATTAGGTGCTTTATGAAATCTATATCTACACTTACATGAACAAGATTGAAGAAGAAATAAATGGCTTAACATTCAAAAGTCAGACAATGAAAAAATAATGAAATATATTAAATGATCTATATTAACCACAGAATTCTTTGTGTGAAAAGTTTTAATGAATTATGAGCCTTTACCATTACAGACTTTAAGCCTTAATATTTCTTCTTTCTTATGTAAAATCAGATAATTATAACAACTTATCTCAAGTATGACAGAAGACCATAGTATGAGTAATAGCAATGTTTGTTTACACATCAGCATGCTTGAACCAGAGAGAATGCTCCGAATTTCCCAAGTCAGCAAAGTAAATTCAATGAAATTTTTCTCGGATCATCGTTTCAGTTGAAATACAACAGATAACCTCTTTGCTTTTCAATAGCACTTTTTATCCATCACACAAGCACTTTCCCATTATTTTCTTCTTTACCCTCAATATTCTTGTGAGGTAGTGAAGGGAAACAGCAAGTGTTTTTTTTTTAATTTTGCAGATAAGAAACTTAAGATGAATTTAGAACTTAATCTTGGTAGCATATTTAAATCTAAGAAGTTTTAAAAAATCTGTATCTCAGACCAACATCAGATCTTAGGCAATGGGACTTAATCATATTTTTCAAAACACACATGACTCCAATGTACAGTTAAAGTTGAGAACCACTGGTTTTGATGATTTATACTCAATCTTCAGGTTCAACTGTCTTCTATCTAAATGCTCTTTCAGCATTAATGATAAAGAGATTGCTTTTCCTGGAACATTGTAGCAGTTAAATATTCTGTACAGCTACTACTCGTCTCCAGTAACAAACTTCATCAGGTTATAAAATGAAGGCTCTTTATTCCCCTGATGCTCATACTGAACTTCCATTTTATACAATTTGCAAATGGGATATTAGGGAATTTTAATCTTTGAGGTAAGAATGGCTTATTGTTAAATATTTAGGCAATTATTTGATTCTAGGGTCAATATGCAATAACCATGTGTTTCTGATTTTCCATTCAGCACCTCCAAAACTTTGTCATATATGAATGTTCACTAATAAGACAACACAGAAGTTAGAAACAAAATTCTCAGCAAAAGCCCTTGGAATTGGCTATATCACAACCTGAAAAAGAAACTAGTATTTAAAGTATTTTAATGTTTTCTAACTAGCTCAGTCTTCATCTGAACCAGTTTTCTTAAATGTTAAACTTTGCTAAATGGAGTTGTTCTACACCAAGAAAAATCAGTATCTGTAGCAGCTATATTGTCTAAAACATTTCACATGTAATTTCACTCTGCACTATTACATGGATATCAAAAAGGATCTTCAACAGAGTTCACCTTTAAGCAACATAACAAACACACAAAAAATATTTGTAAACCTGTCAGGTGGCAAAAATAAATCTTTGTTCATTGACTGAAATCCCCTGCTTCATAGTATTGATAATCTTAACTCTCAAGGAACAACCCAAGAACCCCAGACAGCTGCTTGCTGTCCCTAAATTTGTTAGATTTAAAACAAAATATACATACAGCAATAACCTAAGATGTACAAAGATGCCACTTGCTTTAATCAATTCTTATCACAAAGATGTATCTGCAACCATACAATTTATACTTTCATACAGAAAGATGTTTGTTTCTTATAACAAAAGAAAATCTTAGTTCGCATATGTTGGATTATTAATTTGTAAGACTATTATATTAGCAAAACCAGATTTATTAGTCAAAAATTCAGAATAGGAATTAATGTTAAGCTCCTGTACAATGAAACCTTCAAAATATTGCCAACCTGAAGTTTTTAGCACAAGGTGTTTTATTTCGAGTCCCATGGGGGCAATTATCTATAATGAGATTAAGAACATTCTTAACCTGGGTTCAGGTTGACACTGTTTCAGGTGGGTAAGTAAACATTTTCTTGATAACCCCAATGAAGAGTCTGAGGCTTAGATTGCTGCATGATGTAAACGATATAAAATTAAAAAAAATTTATAATATCTACAGCATTATAAAGCTACAAAATAAAAGGCCCATTAACCAATCCTTTTCCTAAGGTCTGTGACTGACAGATTTTATATTTGAGGCCTATATGAGCAAATGGCAATGTTCTGTGTTGTAATGAGACACTTTCTCAGGAAGCCAAAAAAATAAAATCAGACGCACATTCTTATTACTGATAAATGTATGATTAGCAATAGATTTGCCTTCCCTCAATCATTAGCCAGGAGATTGAGGAATCTTTACAATAATTTTGATCCTTAAAGAAAAACAAAACAAACAACCAGACTGTAATAGCTATGCATACTGTAAACCAAATACAAAATGAGCCAATGCAACATCTCCTCTCAAAATCCTCTTCTTTGTAGTTACCCAACTGTCCCTAAATGTTACTGTAATTTTGTACCATGTAGTGGTTTTTAAGAAATTGAACTAGAACAAAGCAATCCCTTTGTCCTGTTTTTTTTTACACACATATTTTATATACAACTTTTAAAATAGCTGCACAATTTTACATCTCACTGTTAGAGAAGTGCAGTCCAGGCAGACCATGCTTCTCAATATATTAAAAATATTAAATAAAACCCAACCAGTTGCATACTTTTCTAATAGTCAAGCTGGTTGGAAAAGAGGGTGGGTCTGGAGAAAAAACAGGCAGTTGTAAAATAGGATCAGTCTTTCTTCACAAACATACTACTTAAAAATCTTGCTATTTCCTTATCTTATCCCTTTTATAGCATCTCTAAAATCTCACCTTTAAAGTTGGAGATAACATTGCTAACTTAGAGACAAAACCTGTTGCAACATGCATATGTCAACTGCCCACTCAACCAACTGCAACCCTGAGGATTTTTCTGGCCCAGTAGAAAGAGGAAACACTAAGATAATCTCTGCTGTAGAGTTGCTTCTCCAATTAACAATTTCATGTGTTTTTCAGGATGTTTCTTGGGCATGCATGTATGACAGTCACTTCATGATTCTACTTTCCTCAAGCAGGTATTTCCTCCACTCTGTCTTTCATCACAAGAAAGCCACTGTCATCCATCCAAAGGTTTCCCAAGGTAAACCAGAGTCACTTCTGTGTTGCCATATACAGCAGAAACTGCTGGATATAAACAGGCTTTTGGAAGTCCTCTAAAGGCAACCCCCAGGAACTCATATCCACGTTCAAAAGCTAAAGTCTTATCTTCCATGTCCAAGATGACTCGAATCCTTTCTCCTATCTGCAAACAGACATCAAAAGAAGGTTAGAAGGAAACCCACCAAGGACAGAGCTAAAAGAAATATACAAATCAATAAATTGAAAACATTATTAAGAGTATATATCCTAAAAGCTATCTAGAAAAACCAGAAGAGAAGTTTTCTGGCCAGGGACAAACACCTAGAAAGCATTTCATTAATTTCATCACAAATGCTTCTTTTGATTTTTCTTTTTAAATTTAAGGCTTGCGAGGGATCTTTATTTAATACTGAAAATTTAAATGTTCTCCTGAACAGTCCCCAGTTTTTATTTACTCTTTTTAAAGGCTTTTTAAAAAAAGGTTACTATTAAAGTCTATTTTACCAAAAAGGTTATCTAAATAACCTTTACAAAGTACTATAGTGTATGTATACACACACACACACACAAATGGAATATTATTCAGCCATAAAAAGAAATGCAATTTTGATATTTTTGATATATGCTACAACATGGATGCACATTGAAAACATTATGCTACGTTAAATAAGCCGGACACAAAAAGATAACTATAATTCCACTTACATCAGGATTCTAGAATATTCACATTCATAGAGTCAGAAAGTAGAACAGAGGTTATTAGGCCGGAAGGGGAGAGAAATAGGGAGATATTATTTAATTAATACAAAAATTACTTGGGGGACGATGAAAAGCTTTGGGTACAGATAGTGGTGATAGTTTACACATCAATTTGAATGTATTTAATGCTACTGAATTGCACACTTACAAATGATTAAAATAGTAAACATTGTATATTTTACAATAAAAATTATTATAATGAAAAATTTTAGATAGCTTTTATTTTTTTATATACAGTTGATATACAATATTATATTGGTTTCAAGTAGTATACAAAGTAGCGATTAGACAGTTATATACATTATTAAATGTTCCTCCCAACTAGTGAAGTTACTGTCAACATAGACAGATGTTATAAGACTACTGACTACATTCTTTGTGCTGTGCTTTCATCCCCATGACTACTTTATATTATGACTGAGATTTTGTGGCTCTTAATCCCCTCCACCTACTGCACCCACCTACTCTAACCCCTTCCCCATGGTAACCACTAGCCACTTCTCAGTGTCTATGAGTCTACAGCTGTTTTGTTCGTTTTTTTACAGATTCCACATATAAGTGAAATCATATGTTCATTTGTCTTTCTCTGCCTAGCTTATTTCACTCAGCATAATACCCTCTAGGTCCATCCATGTTGTTGAAAATGGCTACAGCTTTCAAGGCACATCTTTGAAATACATAATTTGTAATTCCTTAAAATTTCCAAATTCTTAACAGATTATTTTTAAAATTAATTAATTTTATTTTGCTATTATTAATATACAATTACACGTGCAACATTATGGTTACTAGACTCCCCCTATCATCAAGTCCCCACCACATACCCCATTGCAGTCACTGTCCATCAGTGTAGTAAGATGTTATAGAATCACTACTTGTCTTCTCTGTGTTATACTGCCTTCCCCGTATCCCCGCACCCCACCCCCACCCCTGCTATATTATGTGCTAATTGTAATAGCCCTTTTTCCACCTTATCCCTCCTTTCTTAATAGATTATTGTGTTTAAGACTGCTGAATCTATAGTAATCATACAGCTCACACAAACAGGAACTATAATTTTCATCCTAGAATCAAATGATTATGGTGCAGGCTAAGATGGAAAGAATTAAAAAATGCAGTAGTTTGCCTGAACTCGCCTGTCTTTATAGAAATCATTGATACCTCGAGAAGCTTTGAATTCACAAACAGATTAATAAATAATAGAGGGTGAGTATGTGTATGTATGTACACAGGTGTATTTGTGAGGGTAAGATGTCTATAAAAAGTAGATTTGGATGTGCCATGATATAAGAACGATGCCAGCCTGGAGCATGAGTTGGCAAACTACGGCCCCTGGGCCAAATCTTGCCTGTAGTCCATAAAGGTTTTATAGGAACAGAGCTATGCTCATTCATTTACATATTATCTATGACTGCTTTTGTGCTATTACACAGAGTTCAATAGTTGTGACAGTTACCATATAGACTACAAAGCTTAAAATACTTATTATCTGGCCCTGAACAGAAAAAATTTGCCAAACCCTGTTTAAAGCAAAGGCAACTGCTCAAGGTCAAACATGTATTAGGAACAAAAATTGAAATACTAAAAGGTTATTATCAGAGTAGAAAGAAAGGCGACTTATTTATTTAAAAATTAACAAAATGAAATATAGAGTTGCTAGACAAAATTTTGTAAATTTAAAATAAAGGCATGATTTGACAAAGGCTCACATCTGAGAAAATACTGTTTCTCACCTGGTACTTTGGTGCATTGTTGCATTGTGGGAAACTGCCATTGACTTCTCCATTATGTAGTAGATTATTGTCCACCAGATTCCAGCCCCAGCTCTGGTCATCACTGCCCAGCAATGCCACATAACCTTGGCACTGCATGGGGGCTCGTTTTGTGGCAATTCCAATCACTGCCACAGTGCCCAGAGGGCCCTCCCACCACACTTCCCATGCATGGCGGCCCTCACTGAAACCAATTTTGGTCCTTGCACCATCAGTGCTCTGAGCAATGGGGTTTCGGTGTAAAGTGAAGCCATTCTTCTTAATGTAGACATTCCTAGAGCAGTCATTAGTGCTGAAGGCATGTTGGAAAGCACGTACCTGAAAAGATGAAAAATAGACCAAAGAAATGGAAATTTGATTTTTCTTAAACATTAAAAACTTTAGGCTACCTGTTTTTAAACAATGAAGTTATACGTATTTTAAATAATACAGTAAGTATTTCCAAAAAAATGGCTAAGATTTTAGGATGGGATCCTAAGTCATATAACATTTAAAATAACTGCCAATTGATTCATTATAGACCAAAATTCTAAACCACAGTATAATTTCTCCAAATGAACTTCTTAAAATATCAAGAAATACACACAAGAATCCTTATATTTTAGAGATAATACTGAAATATTTAGGGATGACATTATGGTATCTGGGAATTGTTTTGAAATATTCAGCATTGGAGTGGGAGAGTGGGTGGGGTAAACATGAAACCAGATTGTCCATAAATTAATCACTGGTAAAGCCCGGTGATGGGTATAGGGAGGTTCATTAAACTATCTTCGCTACTCTTGTTTCTATTTGGTATTTTTATATCAAAAAGAGATACATAGTTTTCATATTGGCAATGCTATCACCAAAAAGAACATTTAAAGTAAAACAGAGAACTTAGTCATAGCAGCTCTAAAGTTTATGAAAAATTTTAATAACCACAAACTATCTTATAGCCTCAGCCTTCTTGTTAGGTATTACTCATACTGAAGATAGCATTTCAGTTACTCATACTCAACTGAGATAACACCACTCTCATTTTACCAAATCAAGTAATCTCCGAGATGGCACCTAAATTCAACCACTAGAATTTAAAAAGAGATAGTTATTAAGAGCAGCTACCATTGATAGGAAGAGTTAGTTGACTTTCAGTAATTACCAGTTTCTTAAGCTTCCAAAATAGAGACAATGTGAAAATTGCTACCCTGTACAAATAATAATTTCTCATGTTTTAATAATTTAAAGACTTTGGGTTTTTTCTTTTAAATTCCTTGTTTAAGTTGTTCAAACTACCGAAAGACAGCTGAAGGCTGGGACCTATTGCTTTAGTTAACCTGAGAAATCACCTCCAAAATCATAAAATTTCAGCATTAGGAAGGATCATAAAGGTCACCCAGTGATGAAGACACAGACCTAAAAGTCAACAGCTAGCTGAACAAAAGCCCTAAAACAAAGCAGGTATCCAGTCCCCTCGTCCAGTGTTCATTTACTGTTTGGCAGTACTTAACTGTTTCACTGTTGCACTCCAGAGCGGAGAGATTAAAAAAACAAAAACAAAAAAACCTACTTGTTTCAGGTATCTCATGTTTTCCTAAGGAGGCTGTAAATATATAAAATTTTCTATCTGCCCCTATTATAACACACTTTTAAGCACTAAAGTATTAGGACATAGGATTAAATAGGAGGGTAAAATGTCCTCAAAATATTAAGTATTGCCTAAATAACTCAAGAGATTGCAATCAAGACAATTAAAATATAAAACTTTATAAATCATTATAAAATATCTAATTAGTACTTACCTATGTCTATTCCCCAATTTTTGTAAAATTGCCAATTATACCAACTGCCTTTTCTCTATCCTTATTCTCTCTGTCACAACACTGTTGTCAACCTCTTCCTCAAATTTGTATGACATCTTCCTATTACCCTGGCCTGATCCTTCACAGTATCTTTTTGGTGACCATCCTACTCTGTCCCCCCAAACTTTCCAGAACTTAGTCCTTAATCCTCTACCTGCTTTCCAGACCTGTCATTCTAAAACAGCACATTTATTACACTGTATTCCAGTTTAGTAACTTTGATACTTCCATATTGACTACCATATCAATTGTAAATTCTTCTGGCTGGCTTTCAAAGCTTTTGAGGTCTGGTTCCTCCTATTTACCTTTCTAACTTCATGTTGTTCTCCTTGTCTGTAGTATCATACTTGCTTTCCCCCTCCAACATATTGTCGAAGAGCAGATGTAGTCTTACCACCTCCTTGAAGTTATTCTTGACCAAGACCACCCAATTCCCCTGATTTCCCTCTCCTGAATTCATACCCATTATAGTCTGT
>JAVSCE010015209.1:0-60058 GCA_032199065.1 Smutsia gigantea
GTTAGCAAACTGAATTCAAAAATACATTAAAAATATCATCCATTATGATCAAGTAGGATTTATTCCAGGGATGCACGGATAGCACAACATTCAAAAATCCATCAACATCATCCACCACATCAACAAAAAGGACAAAAACCACATGATCATCTCAATAGATCCTGAAAAAGCATTTGACAAAATTCAACACCCATTCATGATAAAAACTCTCAACAAAATGGGTATAGAGGGGAAGTACCTCAACATAATAAAGGCCATATATGACAAACCCACAGCTAACATCATACTTAACAGTGAAAAGCTGAAAGCTTTTCCTCTAAGATTGGGAAAAGACAAAGATGCCCACTCTCCCCGCTTTTATTCAACATGGTACTGGAGGCCCTAGCCACAGCAGTCAGAAAACACAAAGAAATAAAAGGCATCCAGCTTGGTAAGGAACAAGTTAAACTGTCCCTGTTTGTGGATGACATGATATTGTACATAAACAACCCAAAGAATCCACTCCAAAAATACTAGATCTAATATCTGAATTCAGCAAAGTTGCAGGATGCAAAATTAATACACAGAAATCTGTTGCATTCCTATATACTAACAATGAACTAGCAGAAAGAGAAATATGGAAAACAATTCCATTCACAATTGCATCAAAAAGAATAAAATACCTAGGAATAAACCTAACCAAGGAAATGAAAGACCTATAGTCTGAAGACTACAAGACACTCATGAGAGAAAGTAAAGATAGCAATAAATGGAAACACATCCTGTGCTCATGGATAGGAAGAATTAATATTGTCAAAATGGCCAATCTGCCTAAAGCAATCTAAAGATTCAATGCAATCTTTATCAAAATACCAACAGCATTCTTCAAGAAACTAGTGAAAATAGTTCTAAACTTCATATGGAACCACAAAAGACCCCAAATAGCCAAAGCAATCCTGAGATGGAAGAATAAAGTGGGGAGTATTATGCTCCCCCACTTCAAGCTCTACTACAAAGCCACAGTAATCAAGACAACTTGGTACTGGCACAAGAACAGACCCATAGACCTATGGAACAGACTGGAGAGCCCAGATAAAAACCCAAGTATATATGGTCAATTCATATACAATAAAGGAACCATGGATATACAATGGGGAAATGATATCCTCTTCGACATCTGGTATTGGCAAAACTGGACAGCTACATGCAAGAGAATGAAACTGGATTACTGTCTAACCCCATACACACAAAAGTAAACTCAAAATGAATCAAAGACCTGCATATAAGTCATGAAACCATAAAACTCTTAGAAGACAACATAGGCAAAAATCTCTGAATATAAACATGAGCAACTTTTTCCTGAACCATCTCCTCAGGCAAGGGAAACAAAATAAAAAATGAAGAAATGGGACTACATCAAGCTAAAAAGCATCTGTATAGCAAAGGACACCATCAGCAGAACAAAAAGGCATCCTACAATATGGGAGAATATATTTGTAAATGACATATGTGACAAGGGGTTAACATCCAAAATTTGTAAAGAACTCACATGCCTCAACACCAAAAAAGAAAATAACCCTATTAAAAAATGAGTGGAGGATATGAACAGACACTTCTCCAAAGAAGAAATTCAGATGGCTAACAGGCACATGAAAAGATGCTCCGCATCATTAATTATCAGAGAAATGGAAATTAAAACCACAATGAGCTATCACCTCACACCAGTTAGGATGGCCAACATAGAAATGACTAGGAACAACAAATGCTGGCAAGGATGCAAAGAAAGGGCAACCGTCCTACACTAATGGTGGGAATGTGAACTAGTTCAACCATTGTGGAAAGTATGGAGGTTCCTCAATTAACTAAAAATAGAAATACAATTTGACCCATGAATTCCACTCCTTTGAACTTACCCAAAGAATACAACTTCCCAGATTCAAAAAGACATATGCACTCCTATATTTATCACAGCACTATTTACAATAGCCAAGATATGGAAGCAACCTAAGTGTCCATCAGTAGATGAATGGATAAAGAAGAGGTGGTACATATACACAATGGAATACTATTCAGCCATAAGAAAGAAACAAATCCTACCATTTGTAACAACATGGATGGAGCTAGTGGGTATTATGCTCAGTGAAATAAGTCCGGCAGAGAAAGACAAATACCAAATGATTTCCCTCATTTGTGGAGTGTAATAATGAAACAAAAGTGAAGGAACAAAATAGGAGCAGACTCACAGACTCCAAGAAGGGACCAGTGGTTACCAAAGGGGAGGGGTTGGGGAGTGCATGTGTGGAGGGAAGGAGAAGAGGATTGTGGGGTTTCATGATTGGTGCACATGGTGCGTCACTGGGTCACGGGGAAGACAGTGTAGCACAGAGAAGACAAATAGGGAGTCTGTGGCATTTTACTACAGTGATGGACAGTGACTGCACTGGGGTATGGAGGGGACTCGATAATAAGGGTGAATGTAATAACCACATTGTTTTTCTCGTGAAACTTTCATAAGTGTGTATATCAATGATACCTTAATAAAAAAACATTTAAAGGAGATAAAAACAGTTCTATGACACATATCAAGGAACATAACTGTAAAAAAATAAATACATATTGTTCAATTATATGTATACCCTTACCTTAAATAAAAATGATTCTTTTATAATAAAATGTCCAGATAATTGCAAAATAAATAATAACCTCATGAATTCCACTTTGTTTTCGTTTTTAAAGAAGAGAAAAATTTCAAAGTACTTTAGTATTTGATGTAGCTTACATAGCTGAAGCTTTTCCTAGGATTAATAAAATTTGTATGTAATAGTCAGTGGCTGAAACATTTTGAAAATTATGGCTATACTGGAATTCATGGCATTGACTTTATTATGCTGAAGTTCAGAATAAATTTTGTGAGTTAAAAGGATTATTCCTGTCACTTATACCAGTTATATTTTCTACCAGTATGGGTTTAAAAGTTGCTTTGGAAAATATTATGCAGAACAATTACTTGGTGTATATTAGAAGAGATAAAGTAAAAAATACAGAAGAAAAACAATATTCTGAAAACATTGTTCAGAAAACCACTCGTTCTGGTACAATCTCATAAACACAACTACATTTGTAATTTCACAATGTATTTTCTGCAATCGTCATCATTTAATAACATATCCATGTTTTATATGTTATACACTTTTATTGATTTGGAAATTTGAATGTCTCTTGACATCACCTCAAGGCAGCCTACACCCTAGCAATTAGTAATACATTGCTTAACTTTACTTGACTTTTCACTTAACTTTTGTCATATGTTTTTTTAAAAAATTAGCAATTGATTTAGAAAAGAAGACAAATGCCTACAATCTGTTTTTAGTGTTATTATGAATTTTACATTGCTAACACTTAAGATTAGGTTGGTGTGATTTATAAAGTTTAGCAGTATAATTTCAGAATAATTCAAGTTTTTTAAAGTATTTTTTATTTAACTAAATGATGGAATAAACAATTCATATGTAAAGGCAAAGTACATTTGGGATTCTTAACTTTATGGTCACTTAATACAAAATTTATTTTATTAGCTTTCTTTTATAAATATCAATTCCATTTTTATCAGTTATTAATATCTCAAGTTCTTCCTTTTGTACTACACTTCTGGTCTTCAGTAAAGTTATCTGTTGGATAGTTATAAATATTAAACTGGTCATGAGTGTTAAACTCTGTTCCAATTGTTTCACAAAGCACGAACATTATTTTTTAAAAGTCTGGAAATAAAATTCACATTAGCATATGGGGAAAGTGCTTTTTCAACACTGTAGTAATTGGCCTCCAGAGCACACAGCTGGCTAGAAACTGAATTATGCCTGCTAATCAATGATAAATATATATAACATGTTATGACATAGTAAAAAAGCCATCTTTTAATTTAATAATCAGGTTTAATAAGTAGTATACTTAATTCAGCTGTTACTACCTGGGACTAGGAAACTATTTTATCATTTATTCCTTGATGAAAGCTTCACTAAAATAGGGAAATTGAATAATAAATAGAGGAAGAGAATTCTAATTTTAGCAGATTTTTATTCCTGGTCATAGAAGTGTAGATGAGAATTTCATCTTCATATCTAATTATATGGGAAAATACAATACTGAAAAATACAATACCCCCATCTTAAGAGTCCCATTTTCTAGCCAACTGTAATTAAGCTTTCAAAACTCACTGTAAAGAAGCTTTTTAAAATTTCCATGTTTCAATGAGATGTTTTTCCTGTTGGCTGTCATAACACCTTATATGTACCTCCATCATAGTATGTAAGTTATTGAATTGCAATTGCCCACTCATTTTTCTGTTTCTCCTACTAGACATTTCTTTAAAACAGGACTATTTAATCTTATATCCCCAGAAGTTACTACATAGTATGCATTTGTAAGAAATGGTAAATAACTATTAATTTCCAATAACCACCCATCATTGTACAAAGCTCTAAAACAGCCATGTAGGGCTTAAATAATAGCCTTTATTAATATGTTGTAGCACACCATACTGTCCTCACAGACCAAGATTGCTGAACTTGCCTAGTTTCTACTGTCATAGGGGGCTGGTGCTTCTTGGGAAAGTAATGTAGACAGAGTCTGAGGAAATGGCAACTGAGTTAAAGATCACATCAGTCACTAGGTCTTCAATAGAAAACAATACCTTTGTTTTTTGTCATAAAAATTTGCAACAAGATAAAACAAGATCCTGAGGAAAGAAAGGATCACAGCCTGGTAGAATGAGAGCAAACCTGTAACATTTTGTTTGAATGGGGTCAGCTCTGCATTAGAGTAGTTGTCTCCCTAGACTGGAGGCACATGGTGTTCCTGACAACTATTTTTTAACAATGAACTGAGAAGGGAAAAATCTGCACAAATGCTTACTTTCTAAAAAGCTCCAAATATAATTCAGACAAGTGCAATTTAAAAAATGTCTGCCCAACTAAGAGAGTGGGGGGGACTTAATTCTAAAAGAGCAAGATTTTTAGTGGCAAATGTCTTATATTACTCAATGGTACCCAACAATACAGATTTATCCTCTAGTGTGTGAGTGTAATCCAAGAAGGGTCTACTTAATCTGGGGAGAAAGTTCACTTTGAGGTGCATGCAATGTCATTCTGGTTCTGTTTTTGTTACTGTTACATCAGTTTGGCTTCCAGAATGACATGATACCATTTTCTTGAAATGAGATTGAGTACATTTTCTTACTTTAAATTAGTAGATAAATAAGCTTTTTTTTGGACTAATCAGACTCAATGGAATTTGTTAGTACAGTTTGGCTGTCCAGGGCTTTGTCAGTAAAGGTAAAAGCAGGAACACTGCATGACTGTGGTGTTCCCAACTACCTTTCTGGATGACTGTGAAGACAGCATCATTTCCCTCAAATGGAAGTGAGCATAGCATTTGTAAAGTATGATGTCTTACCCAATTCATTTTGGTTTTCATATACACTGTTCAGTTCCAATTGTTTCATGTTGCTAAAACAATGCAAAGGCATTAGACCACAAACTAGTATTTATTTTAATTTTACTACAACACTAGTCGTTCTGGTTATTATTATTATTTTTTGTCTGAAAATGTCATTTTTATTTAAAGCACAAAAATTGATTCATAACATATACATTTGTACATGGAGGAAAAAAATACCCGAAAGTTTACAAAACCTTGGTCACTGCCATTATCATTCAGTGGCTCTGGAGCTAAGTGGATTGGCAGCCTGGGGGGCCCCAGGTCACAGAGGCAGGAGGTTGGCCAGCTCTTTGAGAAGCTTTGAGAAGTCCCTTTCATCCACATACCCACTTCTACCACCTCTGGAGGACAGAGTGCAAGGTTTTAACGGAGGACTCCCAGGAACCCATCAGCGACACCTCCTGGGGAATCCCCAGGGCCAGCGGAAGGAGACCTAGAACCTAAGGGGGGTATCAGCGACACCTCCTGGGGAATCCCCAGGGCCAGCGGAAGGAGACCTAGAACCTAAGGGGGGTATGGAGGAATCCTGAAGGACTAGCCTGGAACACTCAGAAAGGTGGCTTATCAGTCCAGCCCGAAGGACACAGTTCTCAACGGATTCCCCCTGCCCTCCCTAAGAGTCAGTCACACAAGCTAGATCCTTTGTGGGATAGACAGGTGGGGGGCGGTCTGGGTAGAATCTTAGGCCAATGCAAAGAACAGCTGGCCCTGAGGAGGAATGGAAACCCAAACAAAGAGGGCCATACAAACCACACCAGGACAGTCAGACCCCATCCTCCTAGATGACTGCTAAAGACTGGGCAGGACAACTTGGGGTCAATGTCCTCTATCCCTCCCCAAATCCCAAACAACCCCATTGCACATTCAGTAAGTCTAAAGAGGGAAGCACTCAGGGAGGACCCCAGAGGGCACAAGGTGCTGCTCACACCATTAGGGTGCAGGGTGCTTAAAGCGTGCTATTAGTCAGTGACTTAATAGTCTGAGTGGAACTACAAAATGGTAGATTGTTTGGTTTGTAATACAGTCATTTTTTTAAGTAAAATTAAGTTTTCAGTTACTGCAGGGAACATTTCCTGTAATTGTAAGATAACTCATTCCTCACTTTAAAAAATTGGTATTTATAAAAGGTATCAATTTGACAGCTCGGGAGACACACTTCATTTTTTTTTTATTCAAATAATGGGAACAGCAACACTGCAACTTTCTGTGTAATTTCCAACTAAAGCATCTGTTGTGTCTATCACTATTTTGAAAAGTCTGTTTCCTGGGTGAAAAATTATTTTGGTCAACACATTTTAGCAGCACCCTGGGAAAGCAGCCTTTGTTCCTCAGAGCACTAAAGATGATCGTGACACTTCTTGACCCTTGTGAGTTGTAGATGTGTATCTGGGTAAGAATTTCCAATTTGCAACCCAGCCATCTCCTCCTCTACAAATTGAGGGCCA
The DNA here is from genome assembly GCA_032199065.1 of Smutsia gigantea. Taxonomy (NCBI): domain Eukaryota; kingdom Metazoa; phylum Chordata; class Mammalia; order Pholidota; family Manidae; genus Smutsia; species Smutsia gigantea. The sequence goes on from JAVSCE010015209.1 coordinate 6,921, forward strand.
GAATTAAATATCTTCACTTGTGAAAATTCCTAGCATAGTACCTGGTAATCACTGAATGATAGCTTTCCTTTACTTTTTTCTTTTCCCTTCCAGAATATACTGAAAAGAAACTAAAACTAGCACTACATGATTTTGATTGCCTATTTTCCATCTGCTTCAATACCTTCAAGATGCTTTTCTTTTTTCTGTATCATTTTCTTCTGATCTAACAAAAGCAATTTCTATATAAAAAATAGAATATAATGAAAGAAGTTTAACTACAACACTGCATCATAGGAAATCATTCACAAATAAAAACAGATGAACCATAAAGGATTCCTTTACTCCATACTGAGTAAATTAGTAACTAAATAGTCATTGATTCTGGGATAAAAGAACAATGGCTTATAAAAAGAAAAGAAATCCTCCCATTTGCAACAACATGGATGGATCTAGAGGGTATTATTCTCAGTGAAATAAGCCAGGCAGAGAAAGACAAGTACCAAATGATTTCACTCATTTGTATAACAACAAAGCAAAACAGAAGGAACAAAATAGCAGTAGACTCACAGACACCAAGAAGGGACTAGTGGTTACCAAGGGCAAGGGGTTTGAGAGGGTGGGTGGGGAGGGAAGGAGAAGGGGATTAAGGGGCACTATGATTCACAATCACAATATAGGTAGGTCATGGGGAAGGCAGTACAGCACGGAGAAGACAATGACTCTATAATGTCTTACTATGTCTTACTACGTTGGTAGACAGTGACCACAGTGGAGGGGGTGAGGACTTGATAATATAGGTGAATACTGAACCCACTGTGTTGTTTATATGAAACCATCATAAGATTGTACATCAATAATACTTTAATAATAAAAAAGAACAAGGGCTTCCTTGGATATTATCTGAAGATTACCTTGAGGATAACATTATAAAAATAGAACTCACTTAATACAGATTTAAAACAATAAGCATGCAATGTTTTATTTCTTCTCTGTAATGAAAATATTAATACTTGAACACAATAATAGAAAAAAACATTGAGAATGATTTAATAATTGCATTGCATATGAAAAACACACTGCCTACACCCACGACTGAGATACCTTTAACACTACACCGCATCCTATTTACAAACAGGAGTTTGCTCATAAAACAGATACCCCTTCAATTATTATCACTATTTTTATTTTATCATCACTATCATATTAATGACAGTAATAATCTTAATTTGTATCATTCTCAATCCTCATAACAACTATGAGATTGACACTATTATTAACTCAATATTATAGAATAGGAAATTGAGGCTAAAAGTGATTAATAACTTGTAGAACAAGGTCACAGAATGAGAAGAAATTCTTCAAAAGAAATTTTAGAAATCTTCCTTCTTTGCATCTCTTGGAAATTTTTAATTAGTAGTGAAATACTAATTGCTTGGAAATCAATGAGCAACAAGTATGTGTGAGCTAGAAATGGGCATATGCTCTTCAGTCTTATATACAGGACCGTGGCAAAATAGAAATCACACTAGCAAAGGCCTGGTGCTAGATGTTAGAAGGGCCAAATAATACTGGTGACACAGCCTACTTAACATGGAAATTAGGCTTCTTTTGCTTTGTTACATACTAATGAAAAATGCAATTTAGGAAGGATATCTGTAAAAAGGCAAAGCGTACTGTTTACGAGTTAACACGTTGCTTTTTTGTTAGGTCTGTATCTTTGACAAGGCAAGTTTTATTTTTATTTATTTATTTATTTTAATAATTTATTTTAGTATCATTAATCTACAATTACATGTGCAATAATATGGTTATTAAACTACCCCCTTCATCAGGTCCCCCCCACCAACCCCATTACAGTCACTGTCCATCAGCATAGTGAGATGCTATAGAATCACTACTTGTCTTCTCTGAGTTGTACAGCCCTCCCCGTGCCCCCCCAACATTACATCTGCTAATCGTAATGCCCCTTTTTCCCTCTTATCCCTCCCTTCCCGCCCATCTTCCCCAGTCCCTTTCCCTTTGGTAACTATTAGTCCGTTCTTGGGTTCTGTGAGTCTGCTGCTGTTTTGTTCCTTCAGTTTTTTTCTTTGTTCTTATACTCCACATATGAGTGAAATCATTTGATACTTGTCTTTTTCGGCTTGGCTTATTTCACTGAGCATAATACCCTCTAGCTCCATCCATGTTGTTGCAAATGGTAGGATTTGTTTTCTTCTTATGGCTGAATAATATTCCATTGTGTATATGTACCGCATCTTCTTTATCCATTCATCTACTGATGGACACTTAGGTTGCTTCCATTTCTTGGCTATTGTAAATTGTGCTGCGATAAACATAGGGGTGCATCTGTCTTTTTCAAACTGCGCTGCTGCATTCTTAGGGTAAATTTGTAGGAGTGGGATTCCTGGGTCAAATGGTATTTCTATTTTGAGTTTTTTGAGGAACCTCCATACTGCTTTCCACAATGGTTGAACTAATTTGCATTCCCTCCAGCAGTGTAGGAGGGTTCCCTTTTCTTCACATCCTCACCAACATTTGTTGTTGTTTGTGTTTTGGATGTTGGCCATCCTCACTGGTGTGAGGTGATATCTCATTGTGACTTTAATCTGCATTTCTCTGATGATTAGCGATGTGGAGCATCTTTTCATGTGCCTGTTGACCATCTGAGTTTATTCTTTGGAGAAGTGTCTATTCATGTACTCAACCCATTTCTTAATTAGATTATTTACTTTATATTTGTTGAGATGCGTGAGTTCTTTATATATTTTGGATGTCAACCCCTTATTGGATACATCATTTCTGAATATATTCTCCCATACTGTAGGATGTCTTTTTGTTCTACTGATGGTGTCCTTTGCTGTACAGAAGCTTTACATCTTGATATAGTGCCACTTGTTCATTTTTGCTTTTGTTTCCCTTCCTCAGGGAGATATGTTCATAAAGAAGTCGCTCATGTTTATGTCCAGGAAATTTTTGCCTATGTTTTTTTCTAAGAGTTTTATGGTTTCATGACTTACATTCAGGTCTTTGATTCATTTTGAGTGGACTTTTGTGTATGGGGTTAGACAGTAGTCCAGTTTCATTCTCTTACATGCAGCTGTCCAGTTTTTCCAACAGCAGCTGCTGAAGAGGCTGTCATCTCCCCAATGTATATCCAAGGCTCCTTTATCAAATATTAATTGACTGTATATGTTTGTGTTAATGTTTGGATTTTCTATTCTGTTCCACTGGTCTGTGGGTCTGTTCTTGTGCCGATACCAAATTGTCTTGATTACTGTGACATGGTAGTAGAGCTTGAAGTCAGGGAGCGTAATTCCCTGTTTTATTCCTCCTTCTCAGGATTGCTTTGGCTATTCGGGGTCTTTTGTGGTTCCATAAGAATTTTAGAATTATTTGTTCCACTTCATTGAAGAAGGCTGTTGGTATTTTGATAGGGATTGCGTTGAATCTGTAGATTGCTTTAGATAGTATAGCCATTTTGGCAATATTTATTCTACCTAGCCAAGAGCATGGGATGGATTTCCATTTGTTAGTGTCCTCTTTAATTCCTCTTAGGAGTGTCTTGTAGTTTTCAGAGTACAGGTCTTTCACTTCCTTGGTTAGGTTTATTCCTAGGTATTTTACTCTTTTTGATGCAATTGTGAATGGAATTGTTTTTGTAATTTCTCTTTCTGTTAGTTCATCGTTAGTGTATATGAAAGCAACAGATTTCTGTGTGTTAATTTTGTATCCTGTAACTTTGCTGAATTCAGATATTAGTTCTAGTAATCTTGGAGTGGAGTATTTAGGGTTTTTAATGTACAGTATCATGTCATCTGCAAATAGTGACAGTTTTACTTCTTCCTTACCAATTTAGATGAATTTTATCTCTTGATCTTGTCTGATTGCTGTGGCTAGGAACTCCAGTACTATGTTGAATAACAGTGGAGAGAGTGGGCATCCCTGTTTTGTTCCTGATCTTAGATGAAAAGCTTTCAGCTTCTCGCTGTTAATTATGATGTTAGCTGTGGATTTGTCATATATAGCCTTTATGATGTTGAGGTACTTGACCTCTATACCCATTTTGTTGAGAGTTTTAATCATGAATGGATGCTGAATTTTGTCAAACGCTTTTTCAGCATCTATGGAGATGGTCATGTGGTTTTTGTTCTTCATTTTGTTGATGTGGTGGATGATGTTGATGCATTTTCGAATGTTGTACCATCCTTGCATCCCTGGGATGAATCCCACTTGCTCATGGTGTATGATCCCCTTGATGTATTTTTGAATTCGGTGTGCGAATATTTTGTTGAGTATTTTTGCATCTACGTTCATCAGGGATATTGGTCTGTAATTTTGTTTTTTGGTGAGGTCTTTGCCCTGTTTTGGTATTAGAGTCATACTGGCTTCATAGAATGAGTTTGGAAGTATTCCCTCCTCTTCTATTTTTTGGAAAACGTTAACGAGAATCGGTGTTATTTCTTCTCTATATGTCTAGTAGAATTCAGAGGTGAATCCATCTGGTCCGGGGGTTTTGTTCTTGGGTAGTTTTTTGATTACTGCTTCAATTTTGTTGCTGGTGATTGGTCTGTTTAGTTTTTCTGTTTCTTGTTTGGTCAGTTTTGGAAGGTTGTATTTTTCTAAGAAGTCCATTTCTTCTATGTTTTCCAGCTTGTTAGCATATAGATTCTCATAATATTCTCTTATAATTCTTTGTATTTCTGTGGGGTCTGTCGTTATTTTTCTTTCCTCATTTCTGATTCTGTTTCTCTGTGTAGATTCTCTTTTTCTCTTAATAAGTCTGGCTAGGGGTTTATCTATTTTCCTTACTTTTTCAAAGAACCAGCTCTTGGTCTCATTGATTTTTTATATTGTTTTATTCCTCTCAGTTTCATTTATTTCTTCTCTGATCTTTATTATGTCCCTCCTTCTAATGACTTTGGGCCTCATTTGTTCTTCTTTTTCTAATTTGAATAATTCTTTCTTTAGACTATTCATTTGGGAATGTTCTTCCTTCTTTAAATAGGCCTGGATTGCAATATACTTTCCTCTTAGAACTGCCTTTGCTGCGTCCCACAGAAGTTTTGGCTTTGTGTTGTTGTTGTCATTAGTCTCCATATATTCTTTGATTTCTGTTTTGATTTGGTCGTTAACCCATTGATTAATTAGGAGAATGTTCTTAAGTCTCCATGTATTTGTGAGCCTTTTTGATTTCTTTCTAAAATTTATTTCTAGTTTTATACCTTGGTGATCTGAGAAGTTGGTTGGTAGGATTTCAATATTTTTGAAATTACTGAGGTTCTTTTTGTGGCCTAGTATGTGGTCTATTCTGGAAAATGTTCCATGTGCACTTGAGAAGAATGTGTATCCTGTTGCTTTTGGGTGTAGAGTTCTGTAGATGTCTGTTAGGTCCATCTGTTCTAGTGTGTTGTTCAGTGCCTCTGTGTCTTTACTTATTTTCTGTCTGGTTGATCTGTCCTTTGGAGTGAGTGATGTGTTGAAGTCACCTAAAATGAATGCATTGCTGTCTATTTCCTCCTTTAATTCTGTTAGTATTTGTTTCACATATGCCGGTGCGCCCGTGTTGGGTGCATATATATTTCTAATGGTTATATCCTCTTGTTGCACTGACCCCTTTATCATTATGTAATGTCCTTCTTTATCTCTTGCTACTTTCTTCATTTTGAAGTCTATTTTGTCAGATACAAGTACTGCAACACCTGCTTTTTTTGTCCTTGTTTGCATGAAATATCTTTTTCCATCCCCTCACTTTTAGTCTGTGTATATCTCTGGGTTTGAGGTGCTTCTTGTAGGCAGCATATAGATGGGTCTTGCTTTTTTATCCATTCTGTTACTCTGTGTCTTTTGATTGGTGCATTCAGTCCATTTACATTTAGGGTGATTATTGATAGATATGTACTTATTGCCATTGCTGGCTTTAGATTCGTGGTTACCAAAGGTTCAACGGTTGCTTCTTTACTATCTAATAGTCTAACTTAACTTTCTTGTTAAGTTATTGTACAAACAGTCTGATGATTCTTTATTTCTCTCCCTTTTTGTTCTTCCTCCTCCATTCTTTATATACTAGGTGTTTTATTCTTTGCCTTTCATTTGTATTTGGATGGTCTGCTTTCTTTGCTATGATTTATTTTCTCTGGTGACATCTTTTTAGCCTTAGGAGTGCTTCCCTCTAGAGCAGTTCCTTTAAGATGTCTTGTAGAGGTGGTTGACGGGAGGCAAATTCTCTCAGCTTTCACTTGTCTGGCAATTTTTTAATCCCTCCATCATATTTAAATGGTAATCGTGCTGGATACAATAATCTTGGTTTGAGGCCCTTCTGTTTCATTACATTAAATATATCATACCATTCTCTTCTGGCCTGTAGGGTTTCACTTGAGAAGTCTGATGATAGTCTGATCGGTTTTCCTTTGTAGGTGATCTTTTTTCTCTCCCTAGCTGCCTTTAATACTCTGTCCTTATCTTTGATCTTGGCCATTTTAATTATTATGTCCCTTGGCGTTGTCTTCCTGGGGTCCCTTGTGTTAGGAGATGTGTGGGCTTCCGTGGACTGTGAGACTATTTCCTTCCCCAACATGGGGACGTTTTCAGCAATTATTTCCTCAAAAACACTGTGTATCCCTTTTTCTCTCTCTTGTTCCTCTGGTATTCCTATAATGCAAATATTGTTTTGTTTAGATTGGTCACAAAGTTCTCTTAATATTCTTTTATTCCTAGACATCCTTTTATCTCTCTCTGCCTCAGCTGCTCTGTATTCCTGTTCTCTGATTTCTATTCCATTAACAGTCTCTTGCATCTCGTCCAGTGTGCTGCTAAGCCTGCAATGGCTTGTCTCATTTCTGCATTGTTTCCTGACTTCCCTCACTTCCTCCCTCAGCTCTTGGATATTTCTCTGTAGATCCATCAGCATGGTTATAACTTTTATTCTGAATTCTTTTTCTGGAAGATTATGCATTTCCGTCCCTTCAGCCTCCCTCTCTTGTGTTGTCTGGGTGAGCTTTGTCTGTACCATATTCCTCTGTTTTTTCATGGCGATAGAAGTGGTCGCTGGCAGGTGCCACATTTGTCAGCTGGGCTCTTTAAGACTTTTAAAAAAAAGAAAAGAAAGAAAAAACAAAAAAAGTAGGAAGAGAAACGAAAGAGAAAAAAAAGAAGGAAGAGAAAGAAAAGAGAAAAAAAAGAAAAAAGGGGGAAAAAAAAGCTCACCGGGAGTAGATTCTGTATGGATGCTGTAGGTGGCGCTGTTGCTCCACTATTCCGCAGCCACGGTCACGCCGTTCTGCTGGGCCATTTGCAGCTCTGGCTGGGATGGGAACTAATGGGAGGCTATTGTCTCCATGGAAAGTTTCAGGGCGGCTACTTTTTCCCAGTCACCAGACAAGGGGTCTGATATTCCTCAGACTCCCAGCCCGCTGGGCTGAATGTGGTGGGACGATCATAAGACCGCTGAGGAAACCTCCAAAAAACAGCTCAAAACCTGCACTTTCTGCTTCTCCAGTCTCTGCTACACTGTGCAATGTGTGTCACTGCTCCTGGCGCAGATCACCAGGGCTGGTTACTTTGCGGGGTGTACTTCCACTCCGTCCCTGCTCTGAATCTTCTCCTCCCACCGGTGCGCTGGGGTGGGAGGGTGTTCGGATCCCACCGGGACGTGGCTCCGTATCTTACCCGCCTCGCGGGGTGCCGAGTCATCTCAGGTGCAGATGCAGTCTGTGCATTGTCCTGTGTATTCTGGTCTCTCTTTCAGGAATAGTTGTATTTGCTGTATTTTCATAGATATATATGGGTTTGGGTGGAGATTTCCGCCGCCCTGCTCACACCGCCGTCTTCCCTGAACTCTTTGACAAGGCAAGTTCTAAACCAATTATTTGGAATTTCTTCCTTTATTATTATTTTCTCTATCTCACATGCCTCCTTAATTCTGTATAATGTCTTGACAAAATCAAGTTCCTTCACTGAGCAAGGTTTTTACTGAATTTCTGTTATATTCCAGGTCCTGTCCTAAGGAATTTAATTTCAAATATCTACAGTGATATTCACAGACATGGTTTGGATTCATTTGATCCATTATATTTGGTCTTCTTGCATGTTCAAAAACCAGCTCCAAATATACTGGTACAAATAAATAGGTTGTTTCATCAAATGTACTTGTCCAAGATGGCTACTGTTTGCTAGGAAAAAAATAACATCTACATAGCTTGTTGATATCATCATTGCTAGCTTAGAATTCCTGAAACCTGAGGACAGAAAATGCAACAACAGAACAGCACTGGGGCTTTATTTCCCTGCTAAGAGAAGCGTGAATCTTCCGTATAAGAGAAATTTTACATTTCTACTAAATTGTTATCTTTATTTTCACAAAGAAAGAATTCCTTCAGAAGTGACTATCAATTTTTCAGTATTTGTCCCTTTCGTTTAAGAAGAAATGAACCAGAAATAAGAAATACAGGTTCCTGTTGTGGTTCTACAGGCAGTGATATGTTCTAGGCAGATAAGTCGGAAGCCAGAAGAAAAAGGCTTAGACAGAAGTGGCAAATCAGAACTTTTATTTCCATAGGGACCTAAGGCATCCATAGTCTCAATCTGTACACATGTTTTCAAGCTGGGATATACAGTTGTAGTTAAGGAATCTGAGGCATTCATTGTTAGAAGCACATTAGTTATTTGGCCATTTGATAGCAGTAACAGAATTGGACAGGAGCAAAATTGATAGTTTGGACAGAAATTTGATCAGTTTGGAAAAGAAAACAGGACTCTGAGCTTGATGGTTTGTTTCCTGCTCACTTTTCCTGCTGAGAGCAGGGATCCCTGCTGCTGCAGGTGCATACATGAGGTAGTTAGGAATTTGCTGGACAGAAGGAACTGGAGGACTATGCATGCACATGTATGATGACTGTATATTGAAATTTGAGTTTGGGAATAGGATCCAGAGGTGATCTATTACTGTATGGAGGATCTTTGTGCTGTTTTTTTTTTAATCTCTTCATTGAATCCCCAAGCATGTTTAGTTATCTCATGGGAATGATTGCAAAAAAAGGTTTAAAATGTTTAGGAATCTTGTGGTAAAAATGTTCCTCATGACTTCAGGATGTTTAGGTTAAGGAGAAAGTGTTACAGAAGTGAACAATTCTGATTTTAAAACAGAACAATGAACTAAGGTAACCAGAGTGTGATTATTTTATTTTATTTTATACTCTGGCCTGATACATTGCTTCACCTTAGCATCTCCTTTGTTACAGCATAAACCAAAAGAAAATATCAACATATATTTCCAGATTGCTCTACTGACACATTTGCTCTTGGAGGGAGAACTGACTGGCGATAATTATTTCTGATAATATGGTTTTTTGCTTTTAGAGATATAAATGGAATTGAAAGGAGACTTCATTAAGATTTGTGAGAAGGCATGTGCTGGAGTCTTTACAGGGTAACCATCTGTCCCTGTCTGCTCTAGGCTTAGGGGATTCCCTGGGACTGAGGGACTTGCCAGGACACTTGACAGAGCTTCAAGTGCTCAAGACAGAACATCCTGCATAAACTGAGTCAGTTGTCCACCCTAGCTGATGAATGTGAAATGATAGCTTTGATAAACGTTTTCCATTAACTGAATGCTGACCCACAGTTAGACTGATGCCTTGCAAATAAAGGAAGCTCTGTTGAGATATTACAAATCTCCCAGCCTAGAGATTTCCTGTTAAAACTGCACAATGCATATATTGCCCCTCTATCATGGAAGTTTAGAGGCAGAACATTTACCTAATTCAGGATATTCAGCCTAGACACTCAACAGCCACTGGTATTAACAAACATTGAAAGAAGGCATCAAAATGCAAGGTTAGAGTTACTGATAATTTCATTAAAACAGCACAAACGAGGTGAGTGTAGAGGTGGGGAGCCTAAATGCACTTTTTTCCAGCTCAATCAGAAAAATGGAAGTGACAAATTTGATCAGAAATGTAAAGACCCAGAGTTAGGGTGGGACAGAATTGAAGATTTTTATTTAACTAGTTATACTTGGATTTATAGTTGATAACCTGCAACAGATTTTACATATTTAATACTGTTGAGTGCTTTTATAATATAACATAGCTTTTTCTGCTACAATTTACTGCATTTCATTTACTTAATGTTCATAGTGTAGTCTTTTACTATTATGCCAGCTACCTTCAATTGGATTTAAATGGATAGTCCTATGGAATTCTGGAATAGGTCTGTATTTTGAATAAATATCCATTGAAGATCTAAGTTGTGATGTGCATTATATGTAATTCCATTCACATGTCAGCCTTCATCTCTTGAGATGGAATAATGTGAAGTATATTACTGCATAACAAGAAGATGCATTTTTAAAAACAGCATAAGTGATGTTTTTTATACTTCAGAGGTATTTATTTTGAATATTAGATAATCCCAGAAAAAGCATTTCACTCATCTCTAAAATTTTAGTAAATTATAGTTTAAATATTTTATTTCTAGAATATAATTTCAATATTCCTCAGATACCATTACTGAGCACTATCATTTTTCAGGCAAAAATAATGTAGAGCATTTTTGAAATATTTATTTCTACCTACTCTTTTCACAATAAGACTTTAAATAATTCACTATTATAAAACAATTCATGAGCTCTATAGTCAGCCAGATAGAAAATGCCAGTTCCTATGAACATTTTCAGATGGGATAACCATGTTTAACTTTTTCTTTTCAAAACTTAAATAGCATTATCTTATCACAAATAGTTATAAGATTAAAAAATTTAGTGTAAGGTCTTTTCTATGTATGTAGTTATTAACTAGAGGTATGTGAATTGGGCATCATGAACTGAGCTAGTATATCAGTATAGTCTTTAAACTTCCTATGTCTGCATTTTTCACCTATTACTGTATTTTTTTTGCATATGCAATATACCTTCAGTGAAATTTTCTTTCAATATTAAAAAGCTTTCTAAGTGCTAAATAATATAGGTATTATAAGAATAACTGTTCAGCAGACCCATAGATCAATGGAATGGAATAGAGAGCCCAGATAAAAACCCACACATATATGGTCAATTAATATTTGATAAAGGAGCCACAAATATGCAATAGGGAAAAGACAGTCTCTTCAACAACTGCTGTTGAGAAAATTGGATAACTACATGCAAGAGAGTGAAACTGGATTACTGTCTAACTCCATACACAAGAGTAAACTGGAAATGGATCAAAGATGTGAATGTAAGTCATGAATCCATGAAGCTCTTAAAGAAAACATAGGCAAAAATCTCTTGAACATAAGCATGAGCATCTCCTCAAGCAAGGAAAACAAAATAAAAAATGAGCAAGTGGGACTACATCAAACTAAAAAGCTTCCGTACAGCAAAGGGCATCAGCAGAACAAAAAGGTAACCTACAGTATGGGAGAATATATTCATCAGTGATTTATTTGGTAAGGGGTTAATATCCAAAATATGTAAAGAACTCATATGCCTCAACACCAAAAAAGCAAACAATCCAATTAAAAAATGGGCAGAGTACCTGAACAGACATTTTTCCAAAGAAATACAGATGGCCAACAGGCACATGAAAAAATGCTCCAAATTGCTAATTATCAGGGAAATGGAAACTAAAGCCACAATAGGTTATCACCTCACACAGTTAGAATGGCCACTATCTAAAAGACAAAAAGTAACAAGTGTTGACAAAGATGTGGAGAAAAGGGAACCCTTCTACTCTGTTGGTGGATTGTAAATTAGTGCAACCACTGAAGCAGTATGGAGGTTCCTCAAAAACCAAAAATATAAATACCACATGACCCAGTAATTCCACTTCTAGTAATTTACCAGAAGAAAACAAAATCCCTGATTCCAAAAGATATATGCACCCCTATGTTTATTGCTCCGTTATTTCCAATAGCCAAGATACAGAAGCAATGAAAGTGTCCATCAATAGATGACCTGTGGTAATATAAAGAAGATACAGTAATATAGACAATGCAATATTATGCAGCCACAAAAAAGAAAGAAACTCTGTCATTTGTAATAACATGGATGGACCTAGAGACTATTATGCTAAGTGAAATAAGCCAGACAAAGACAAATACCATATGATTTCACTTTTTTGTGGAATATAAAAACAAACAAAACAGAAGGAATAAAACAGTAGTAGACTGAAAGACACTTATAAGTGATGAGTGGTTACCAGGGGTTAGAAGTTGGGTAGTGGAGAATGTGAGGGTGATAAAACGGCGCAAAAATTCTCAATCATAAGTTGGTCACAGGGATGGTAGTGCAACATGGAGAATATACTCAATGATTCTGTAACATCTTCCTATGTTGACAGATAGTAACTGCCCTAGAGGGGGTGACAATTTAGTAATATGGGTAACTGTTGAACCACTGTGTTATATACTTGAAACCAATATAAGATTGTATATCAATAATACTTCAATTAAAAAAGACAACTTCTAAGGGGAACCCACCTACACTGCTAGTGGGAATGCAAATTAGTTCAACCATTGTGGAAAGCAGTATGGAGGTTCCTCAAAAAACTCAAAATAGAAATACCATTTGACCCAGGAGTTCCACTCCTAGGAATTTACCCTAAGAATGCAGCAGCCCAATTTGAAAAAGACAGATGCACCCCTATGTTTATTGCAGCACTATTTACAATAGCCAAGAAATGGAAGCAACCTAAGTGTCCATCAGTAGATGAATGGATAAAGAAGATGTGGTACATATACACAATGGAATATTATTCAGCCATAAGAAGAAAACAAATCCTGCCATTTGCAACAACATGGATGAAGCTAGAGGGTATTATGCTCAGTGAAATAAGCCAGGTGGAAAAAGACAAGTATCAAATGGTTTCACTCATATGTGCAGTACAAGAACGAAGAAAAAAACTGAAGGAAAAAAATAGCAGCAGACTCACAGAACCCAAGAATGGACTAACAGTTACTAAAGGGAAAGGGACTGGGGAGGATGTGTGGGAAGGGAGGGACAAGGGGGAAAAAGGGCCATTATGATTAGCAGACATAATGTAGGGGTGGGGCACAGGGAGGGCTGTACAACTCAGAGAAAACAAGTAGTGATTCTATAGCATCTCACTACGCTGATGGACAGTGACTGTAATGGGGTGTGTGGTGGGTACTTGATAATGTGGGGAGTCTAGTAACCATAATGTTGCACATGTAATTGTAGATTAATGATACCAAAATTAAAAAAAAAAAGACAACTTCTAGGCAGAGAAAAAAAAAGGAATAACTTCAGACTAAAGAAGATCATCAGTAGAAATGCTGCCTGGGAGATTAATTTGAAAACTTAATTAGCACACTAAACATTATTACCCATTCCCATCACAAAATACATAACTGCTTTTTTTTATTTTAAATGCCAGTAGCTTATAGGAAACTTATTGAACAAGTAATTCTTGAATGCCTACTATATACAGAGCACTGCACTGGGACTTTGGAGCATAAACATCATCTGAGGGAGATAATGAAAAGAACTGTGTGAATGGATCTATGAGAAAGAGCTAAAAGGAGTTCAGATGGAGGAGAGATTATTTCTTGCTGACAAGAATCACATGAGTAGAAAGCAACCTGTTTTTATAGATAAATAATGCAATATTCCCTCAACTTTTAAAAATTGAAGTGTAGTTGACATACAATCATATTGGTTTCAAGTAAACAACACAGTAGTTCAATAGTTACCCATATTATTAAATCCTCACCCCCACTAGTCCAGTTACTACCTGTCAGTGTAGGAAGATGTTACAGAATCATTGCCTATATTCTTCATTCTGTACTACCATCCCTGTGACCAACTTATATTATGATTGAGAATTTTTGTGCCCTTTTATCCCCCTCACTTTCTCTAGCCCCCATCCTAACCCCTCCCCCACAGTAACCACCAGTCACTTCTCAGTGTCTATGAGTCTACTGCTATTTTGTTCATTTTATTTAGTTTTTATATTCCACAAATAAGTGAAATCATATGGGATTTGTCTTTCTCTGCCTGGTTTATCTCACTTTGCATAATACCCTCTGGGTCCATCCATGTTCTTGCAAATGGCAGGATTTCTTTCTTTTTTATGGCTGAATAATACTCCATTATGTATATGTACCACCTTTTCTTTATCCATTCTGATGGACACTTTGGTTGCACCTCAAAAAACTAATAACAGAAATACCATATGACCCATTAATTACACTTCTAGGAATTTACCCAAAGAAAACAAAATTCCCTCAACTTTTAAATTAAAGACAAGAATATGAATTTATCAGTGTATGTTCCAAATAAGGAAAAAAGCATATTTCAGTGTTTTATTTTTTATAGATAAGATAGAGAGATAAAGGGACGAAAAGAAAAAGGTAGGTGAAAGGACTGACAGAGAGAAGAGATATACAAAGAGGATAAAGGAAGTACACAGAGAACATGACACACATTGTAATCTTAAGTTTGATTCCTTGCTCTGTTAATTATTAGCTGTATGGCCTTGGGTAAACTGCATAACCTCCCTGAGCCTCAATTTCTTTATCTGTAGGATAAAAGAGCTCTTTTATGAAGATAAAATGAAAGCATAGCACACAAAACAGAATACAAATAAAAATTATTATTAATACAGTAGACTCTGTGGAGTAATGTAATTATCATGATCATTTAAGCTATTACTACAAAAAATATTTCATACATCTGGGTAAAATGGGGCTATCATAGGCAACAATACCCTGAATATGGAGGTCACATATGCATGCCATGCTATTCCACCCCTCCCAATTACCAGTTTGTCCATCATTCTGTTACAGCATTTGCTACCCTTATTGAATTTTTTCTAATTATATACCCCTCCTTAACCAACTGTGAAGTCCTCAAGGAATAGGATGCTATTTTAATCATTTTTATATCTCTTAGCATCTGGCACATATTGCAGGTACTTAATAAATGTTTGAGGGATGAATAAAATCCACATTTGTTTTAAGAAGTTACTTATAAGCTGGTTATTACAGCTGCATTTGAAATAGACTTAATATAAGTTAGTCAGTTCTGCATGTTCAGTTGCATCTCAAAACACCATTTTTTTTTGCTTTGAATTCAGACAAAGCTAAGTTAGAATCCTGGTCACTTACTTAATCCCTCTATGCCCAATGTCTCTCTCTATAAATTGATATGATTGCACCTTTTCTCATTAAATTGTGGGAGAGGCTTTAATAAGATAATAAATACAAAGCACTTGACACATAGGATGAGCTTGCTAATTGCTTCCATTAATTTTTTTGACCTCTCTACTACAAAGAACTCTCTTAATTTTCAAAATTGTCCATTTCTGTAATTCTACACAGAATATTGAAACTGAAGATTTCCAATGCTAGTGGCTGTGAAAAGTCTATTTGATTTAAAGCCTATTTAATGTTCACTTAAGATCAGTGAGTTAACCTGACTACAGGAGAAAAAGACATGAAGGAAATAAAGTCATTTTTGAAAGATGGTTGAATCATGAATCACAGCAATTTCCAAGATAAACTGTGGCTTAAGATCCCCAGAGACCTTATACCTAAGGGGACTTTGTTGACTCCACTAAAGGCTAAGTGGTAAGGAAAGTTCGACTTACTAAACATACTGTCACAATAGCAGGATATCAACCCCTTTCAGTTTTTGTATGTGTGTTAAAGACGAAGTTTGTCCTCTTAGCAGCTGAGACAGCTCTCCAAGGCCAGATTAACAAGGGGATGGGATCCTACCGCACATCACTGTCGTAACTGATGAATTTAGCATATTAGATTCAGATGAAAATATACCTATTTGTGTTTAAGTTGAAGAGTAGTAAAATAACCAGGACTTTAGTTACTGTCCATTGCAATTTGCCTTCGAATTGTTTAATTGAGCACTGACGTCACAATTAGAAGAATAAATTTGAAGAAACAAAGGTGTTCTAAAGGCTAAAGTTTTATTCTATGTTTTAAAATACTTACTCTGTTTCAAATTTTTTTAAATAGTTTTGTTCTACGTTTAAAACCTTTTGTTATATGTTTTAAAATATCTTATTTTAAAAACCTTTCAAGGAGGTGTCAGAATATGATTGTCTGCCAGATCTCTCTGTGTTGTTGAAGATAATCAAGAGTTTAGTGCATTGGCCACCACATATTGAAATACTAGCAGGCTATCAGATTGTTGCATTTAATCTGCTGTACATGAGGAATGTTGGGAATAAAATGGCATCATTTGAAGAATAATTAGAGGCATATATGAGTCATGAAAGAGAAATATATCCATACTGAGGATCAAAAAATCGTGTCAGATGACCAGCATAAGACTTTAATGTAGAAGGTCCTAGGACTTCCGGCCTCTTAAAAGATGATAATGGAAACTAGATTACAAAGAACTGATACGTGTGAAATATATATCACTGAATAAAAAACCCTAAAGTCTTGCAGTAAAGAATTACTACAAATGAAAAGGGATTAAGTCACTGGCAAGGTTAGCTAGACCAGGGTTTCTCAACCTCAGCGCTATTGATGTTGAGAGCCAAATAATTCTTCACTGTGGGGAGCTGTCCCAGGCATTGCAGGTTGTTCTGCAGCATTCCCAGCCCTTATCCACTAGATGACAGTAACAACACTCTTCCAACTAGGGCAATCAGAAATGACTCAACATTGCCAGATGTCTCCTGAGGGGCCAGCTGAGAACTACTAAAATAGATCTAAATATTTCAGCTGGAGCAAAGGAGAAATTTGGAAAGGAAGTACAACCACTATATCCAAAAGATACCCACAATATAGATGCTATAGGAAGAATAGGAACCATTTACCTAATTTAGCGATATGTAACTCTCCCATATTCCAGATGGCATCCACAGGATTATTTTAAAACATCTCTGTTGGACTTGCTTGATCCTTCTTCATTTTTCAGAAAATAGCTGCTTTGGGAGTCTATGAGTAATAAAAACAGAAGCCAGCAAGACCAGCACTTACCATTCATTCAAGCCCTAAATTAAGTCTCTTGTTCGTGCCAGCCTGACTTTAATCAGGGTGGAAGTGCCAGGAGAAATTGGGGTGAATTCATCAAAATATTTAGTTATAATTTGACAAACTGAAATACTTTATTTAATGCCTCAGTTATTCACTGTTATCAATTAGCCACTGTTCCCTACAATGAGATACTGAAATGACTGTTTGAGGTGGGCAGTAAAGGTAGAAGGTGTTACCATTTAAAAAAAGAGAGAGAAAAGAACCATAATGAGAACACATTATTTTTTTGTACAGTTTCCCTTATGTCTGAAGTTAGTCATTTTCCTACCTAGGAAAAAATAGGCAAATAATGGTATGACCAAGTGAAATGCTAGAAAAGAAGAAAATGTTCTTTGGTGTCAAAATGTGATTATAATTAGCAACCAAAATTGTTCTAAAACTTTTAACAAGAAATATTTTTGGTTCTTACTCAGATTTTGCAGTTGCTCTACATATCTTGCCCTTGGCAAGCTCATGTTGCTCATCGAAAGAAAAAAAAAGATAAAGAAATTGTTTATTTTCCTTCACTCTTGAAAACTTCAGGAGGAGTTCTTATTATTCCATCACTTTTTTTTTCTTAGTTTCCATTTATTATCACTTTCCACATAGTGAAATCCACATATTTTACATATAATTTCTTTATTATTGTGAACACCCCAAACAAATTCCATCTGTTTGGGCTTCATAAAACCATGGGTTATTTATGTTCTAAGCCCTGTTAATTTTATTCCACAACTAAATATTCATTAGTTTTAGGGGAGAAGTGTCCAACAAAAAACACACAAACAGATCAGAGGGATGTACTGTTTCCCACTGAACACAATTTTGCATGCTTAAATATCTCATCTCTTTTCTTTTTTCAGAATCCTACTCTAGCCCAGTCATTTTTAATTTATTTCCATCCCTTTTTCATTCCTTGTAGGCCACCTCCCAAATTACTCACTTTAGAAATCATAGCCAACTCAAGATGATTTATGAGAAATACACAGTTTGGGAATCATGTAGGCAGCAAAGTGATTAATTTTTAGATATAATAATTTGCTACTTCTAGAAAGAATACGTTTTTCTCAACAAATGTGGTTTTCTTTCTCTGTCACTTCTGATCCATTCAACATCTCTCTCTTGCAATGTTTACCACCAGTGGTCTAAATTTTTCCATCATGAAATAAAACCACAATTACGTGGATTATGCATGCTACCCTGGGAGATTTTTCTTCTTATTGTGATTTCTCTTCTGTATAGGTGGAGTTTTTATTTGGCACAGTGAATAAACAAAATGTCTTTCAATTTTCCAGTGTCTTTCGATATATGTATGTAATACTTATTTTCAGATTTTTTAAATATCTCAATATTCATGAAATCTTAAAAATTTTCCTTGCTGAAATGATAGTCTTTCAAGTGGAGTTCTGATTATCATGGAAGGAATGTTGTGAGGTTTTTATGATGAAATCAAAAGAATGTTTGAAATTAATTATATGTTCAATGTTTCAACTCAGGATCTAGATTAGAGATATGTTTTGGATTTTCGTTAAGGAACTCCCCCCACCACCATTAAAATAGTGATGACCTCTAACACTTTTGACAAACAAGGATATTAGAAATTTCTTCTGACCTAGAAAAATGTGTCTGCTTTGCAGAATAATTCAAACAAATGTGTCATATTAGCTCTGATGTCAGCATTAACTAATGGGAGATATTTTTTGTAAGCATACAAATAAATGAACATTATGAGAGTGGAATATATTTCTTCATACAAAAAAATTAACTTTTAAAATTTTATGTGCTTTTTGTAAAACTAATAATCCATAATAATCACATATATCACTATTTTTTCCATTGAACATCTTCTTGTGAAGTAATGCATTCAAAATGATAAATCTGTAATTGATCTACATCATTACATATTTTCTACAAAATTAGTTTATTCAGTTGACTGCAGATTTAATGTTAAGCTTTTAAGAGAATTTTCTTTATGGAGAACTAAGTTTTTGTACAAAGAAGTGAAAAAAATAATACAAATATCATTTTAACAGTATGTGTTTTAAGAAATAATATCTTTGAAAGTTGAGTCCTTAGATTATTTTTTTATTGAAGTGTCATTGATATACAATCTTATATTGGTTTCAAGTAAACAACACAGTGGTTCAACAGTTACCCATATTATTATTATTTTTTTGTCTTTCTTGAAAAGTTTATTTCTAAATATGAGTTTTAGTTATGACGTAGTTGGAATTTTCCCCCCCATTGTCTTTTCTAGGTACTTATTCTAGTTTAGAAAATTCTTTGGTTTTTATATATCTGCCACTCTAATGTATTCTCTTCCTAGTGCTCATAGCTTTTTATGAGAATCTCTTAGGCTTTCTAGGCATACAATCAGGAATAACCAATTTATCTTCTTTTCTGATGTTATAACAGTTTAAAATTGTTCTTATATGTTAAAAACCTTCAAAAGACAATGCTGACTAGCAGGTAACCCTACCTTGCTCTGATTTTAATTGAAGATTTTAGCATTTCACTTTTTAAAAATTAAAGTATCATTGATATACAATCTCATGTTGATTTCAAATACACAACACAGTGGTTCAACCTTTACCCATATTACTAAGTCCTCACCCCCTCCAGTATGGTCACTGTCCATCAAAGTAATAAGATGTTGCAGAATAATTAACTGCCATTACCCAGATTATTAAATCCTCACCCCCACTAGTGCAGTTACTATCCTTCAATGTAGGAAGATGTTACAGAATCATTGCCTATATTCTCATGCTGTATTACCGTCCCCATGACCAACTTATATTATGATTGAGAATTTTTGTGCCCTTTGATCCCCATTACCCTCCTCATCCACCCATCCCAACCCCTCCCTCATGGTAACCACCAGTCACTTCTTAGTGTCTAGAAATCGACAGCTATTTTGTTCATTTGGTTTTATTTTGTTTTTATATTCCACAAATAAGTGAAATCATATGGGATTTGTCTTTCTCTGCCTGGCTTATCTCACTTAGAATAATACCCTCTAGGTCCATCCATGTCATTGCAAATGGCTGGATTTCTTTTTTTTTTTTAATAGCTGAATAATATTCCGTTGTGTATATGTACCACCTCTTCTTTATCCATTCATCTACTAATGGACACTTTGGTTGCCTCCATAATTTGGCTATTATAAATAATTTGACAATAAAAATAGGGCTGCATATATCTTTTCAAATCAGGGATTTTGTTTTCTTCCAGCAAATTCCTAGAAGTGGAATTAGTAGATCATATAATATTTCTACTCGTAGCTTTTTGAGGCACTTCCATACTGCTTTCCACAGTGACTGCACCGATTTACATTCCCACCAACAATGTAGGAGGGTTCCCTTTTCTCCACATCCTTGCCAATACTTGTTATTTCTTGTCTTCTGGATAGTGGCCATTCTTATTGGATTAAGGTTATATCTCATTGTGGCTTTGATTTGGATTTCCCTAGTGATTAATGATGTGGAGCATCTTTTCATGTGCCTGTTAGCCATCTATATTTCCTCCTTGGAGAAATGTCTATTCAGGTTCTCTGCTCATTTTTTCAATCAGGTTGTTTTGTTGTTTTAGTGTTGAGGCATATGAGTTCTTTATATATTTTACATGTTAACACCTTACCAAATAAATCTTGAGAATACATTCTCCCATACTGTAGGTTTCCTCTTTGTTCTGCTGATGATGTCCTTTGCTGCACAGAAGCCTTTTAGTTTGATGTAGTCCTACTTGTTCATTTTTTATTTTGTTTCCCTTACCCAAGGACATGTGTCCAGGAAAAAATTGCTCATGCTTACGTGCAAGAGATTTTTGCCCGTATTTTCTTCTAAGAGTTTTATGGTTTCATGTCTTACATTTAATTCTTTGATCCATTCCAAGTTTACTTTTGTGTATGGAGTAATCCAGTTTCATTCTCTTCCATGTAGCTCTCCAGTTTTCCCAACACTAGTTACTGAAGAGGCTGTCTTTTCCCCATTGCATATTCATGGCTCCTTTATCATATATTAATTGACCATGTATGCATGCATTTATATATGGGCTTTCTATTTTGTTGCACTGATATACGGGTCTGTTCTTCTGCCAGTACCATACTGTTTTGATTACCGTAGCTTTGTGATATAGTTTGAAGTCAGGGAGTATAATACCCCCTGCTTTGTTCTTTCTCAGAATTGCTTTGGCTATTCAGGATCTTTTGTCATTCCATATAAATTTTAGAATTATTTCCTCTAGTTCTTTGAAAAGTGCCATTGCTAATTTGGTAAGAATTACATTGAATCTTTAAATTGCTTTGCATAGATGGCCATTTTGACAATATTAATTCTTTTTATCCATGAGCGTGGGATAGATTTCCATTTATTGGTGTCCTTAATTTCTCTCATGAGTGTTTTGTAGTTTTCAGGATATAGGTCTTTCACCTCCTTGGTTAGGTTTATTCCTAGGTATTTTATTCTTTGGGATGCAATTGTAAATGGAATTGTTTTCCTGGTTTATTATTCTGATAGTTTGTTTTTAGTACATAGGAACACAACAGATTTCTGTATTAATTTTGTATCTGCAACTTCGCTGAAACTACTTATTAGTTCTAATAGTTTTTTGGTGCAGTCTTTAAAGCTTTCTATATATAGTATCATGTCACCTACAAATAGTGACAGTTTTACTTCTTCCTTACCAATTTAGATGACTTTTATCTCTTTATCTTGTCTGATTGCTGTGGCTAGGACCTCCAGTATTATGTTGAATAACAGTGGAGAGACTGGGCATCCCTGTCTTGTTCCCGATCTTAGATGAAAAGCTTTCAGCTTCTCGCTGTTAAGTATGATGTTGGCTGTTGGTTTGTCATATATGGCCTTTGTGATGTTGAGGTACTTGACCTCTATACCCATTTTGTTGAGAGTTTTAATCATGAATGGATGCTGAATTTTGTCAAATGCTTTTTCAGCATCTATGGAGATGATCATGTGGTTTTTGCTCTTCTTTCTGTTGATGTGGTGGATGATGTTGGATTTTTGAATGTTGTACCATCCTTGCATCCCTGAGATGAATCCCACTTGATCATGGTGTATGATCCTCTTGATGTATTTTTGAATTTGGTTTGCTAATATTTTGTTTATTTTTGCATCTACGGTCATCAGGGATATTGGTCTGTAATTTTCTTTTTTGGTGAGGTCTTTGCCTGGTTTTGGTATTAGAGTGATACTGGCTTCATAGAATGAGTTTGGAAGTATTCCCTCCTCTTCTATTTCTTGGAAAACGTTAAGGAGAATGGGTGTTATTTCTTCTCTATATGTCTGGTAGAATGCAGAGGTGAATCCATCTGGTCCGGGGGTTTTGTTCCTGGGTAATTTTTTGATTATCAATTCAATTTCGGTGCTGGTGATTGGTCTGTTTAGTTTTTCTGTTTCTTTCTTGGCCAGTCTTGGAAGGTTGTATTTTTCTAAGAAGTTGTTCATTTCTTCTAGGTTTTCCAGCTTGTTGGCATATAGATTTTCATAGTATTCTCTTATAATTCTTTGTAATTCTGTGGGGTCCGTCGTGATTTTTCCTTTCTCATTTCTGATTCTGTTTATGTGTGTAGATTTTCTTTTTCTCTTAATAAGTATGGCTAGGGTTTTATCTGTTTTGTTTATTTTCTCAAAGAACCAAATCTTGGTTTCATTGATTTTTTTCTATTGTTTTATTCTTCTCAATTTTGTTTATTTCTTCTCTGATCTTTATTATGTCCCTCCTTCTGGTGACTTTGGGCCTCATTTGTTCTTCTTTTTCCAATTTCAGTAATTGTGTCTTTAGACTATTATTTGGGAATGTTCTTCCTTCTTTAAATAGGCCTGGATTGCAATATACTTTCCTCTTAGAACTGCCTTTGCTGCATCCCACAGAATTTGTGGCTTTGTGTTATTGTTGTCATTGGTCTCCAAATATTCTTTGATCTCTGTTTTAATTTGGTCGTTGACCCATTGATTATCTAGGAAAATGTTGTTAAGTCTCCATGTATTTGTGAGCCTTTTTGTTTTCTTTCTAAAATTTATCTCTAGTTTTATACCTTTGTGATCTGAGAAGTTGGTTGGTAGAATTTCAATATTTTTTAATTTACTGAGGTTCCTTTTGTGGTCTAGTATGTAGTCTATTCTGGAAAATGTTCCATGTGCACTTGAGAAGAATGTGTATCCTGTTGCTTTTGGGTGTAGAGTTCTGTAAATGTCTGTTAGGTCCATCTGTTCTAGTGTGTTGTTCAGTGCCTCTGTGTCTTTACTTATTTTCTGTCTGGTTGATCTTTCCTTTGGAGTGAGTGGTGTGTTGAAGTCTCCTTAAATGAATGCATTGCTTTCTATTTCCTCCTTTAATTCTGTTAGTATTTGTTTCACATATGTCGGTGCTCCTGGGTTGGGTGCATATATATTTAAAATGGTTGTATCCTCTTGTTGGACTGACCCCCTTATCATTATGTAATGTCCTTCTTTATATCTTGCTACTTTCTTCGTTCTGAAGTCTATTTTGTCTGATACAAGTACTGCAACACCTGCTTTTTTCTCCTTGTTGTTTGCATGAAATATCTTTTTCCATCCCTTCACCTTTAGTCTGTGTATATCTTTGGGCTTGAGGTGAGTCTCCTGGTGCATTCAGTCCATTTACATTTAGGGTGATTATCGATACATATGTACTTATTGCCATTGTTGGCTTTAGATTCATGGTTACCAAAGGTTCAAGGGTAACTTCTCTACTATCTAACAGTCTAACTTAACTTTCTTGTTAAGTTATTGTAAACACAGTCTGATGATTCTTTATTTCTCTCCGTTCTTATTCTTCCTCCTCCATTCTTTATATACTAGGTGTTTTATTCTTTGAGTTTAGTTAGTATTTGGATGGTCTGCTTTCTTTGCTATGATTTTATTTTCTCTGGTGACATCTTTTTAGCCTTAGGAGTGCTTCCATCTAGAGCAGTCCCTTCAAGATATCCTGAAGAGGTGGTTTATGGGAGGCAAATACCCTCAGCTTTCGCTTGTCTGGAAATTGTTTAATCTCTCACTCAATTTAAATGATAATCGTGCTGGATACAATATTCTTGGTTTGAGGCCCTTCTATTTCATTACATTAAATATATCATGCCATTCTCTTCTGGCCTGTAAGGTTTCTGTTGAGAAGTCTGATGATAGTCTGATGAATTTTCCTTTGTAGGTGATATTTCTTCTCTCTCTAACTGCCTTTAATACTCTGTTCTTATCTTTGAACTTTGCCATTTTAATTATTATGTATCTTGGTGGTGTCTTCCTTGGGTCCCTTCTGTTGGGAGATCTGTGGGCTTCTATGGTCTGATAAACGATTTCCTTCCCCAGCTTGTGGAAGTTTTCAGCAATTATTTCTTCAAAGACACTTTCTATCCCTTTTTCTCACTCTTCTTCCTCTGGCATTCTTATAATGCGAATATTGTTCCATTTGGATTGGTCACACAGTTCTCTTAAAATTTTTTCATTCCTAGAGATCCTTTTATCTCTCTTTGCCTTAGCTTCTCTGTATTCCTGTTCTCTGATTTCTATTCCATTAACAGTCTCTTGCATCTCATCCAGTCTGCTGCTAAGCCCGTCGATCACTTGTCTCATCTCTGCATTGTCTTTCCTCACTTCCTCCCTTAGCTCTTGCATTTTTCTCTGTAGATCCATCAGTATGGTTATGACTTTTATTCTGAATTCTTTTTCAGGAAGATTGTATAAGTCTATCCCATCAGGCCCCTTCTCAGGGGTTGTCTGGCTAAGCTTTGTCTGGACCATATTCCTCTGTCTTTTCATGGC
Organism: Smutsia gigantea; assembly: GCA_032199065.1. NCBI lineage: Eukaryota > Metazoa > Chordata > Mammalia > Pholidota > Manidae > Smutsia > Smutsia gigantea. The sequence goes on from JAVSCE010015209.1 coordinate 31,679, forward strand.
GATAGAAGTGGTTGCTGGTAGTCGCCACATGTGTCAGCTGGGAGAACAAAGTCCCTTCCTGCTTGTTGTTCTCCTTGCCCTTCTCAGGGGCCTGAGCTGTTTTCCTGCACACCGGGAGGCAGTCTTTGGGATAATCCCCTAAGCTGCCTGTGTGCGGGCCACCTCAGCTTAGCCTATAGCACTGTGGGGCTTTGCATTCTTGTTGGGTGCATTCTTGTCCCCTTGGTGCCTTCTAACCCGGTTCTGGGGCTCTTCCTGCTTAGCTGCATGCAGCCGTAGTAGATTCTGTGAGGTTCCTGTGGGTGGGGCCGCTCCTCCACTGTTTCGCAGCAGTGGCGGCTCCCAGACCCTTTGCAGCTCTGGCTGGCATGGGGGGGTTAGTGGGGGAATGAATGGTAGGCTTCTGATCTCTGTGGGAAGCCTTGGCGCAGTTGCTTTGCCTGGCTGCCGGCCAGGGGATTTGAAATTCCCCAAGACTCCCGGCCCGCTGGACCGAGTGCGCTGGGACAATTTTGTTCCGCTGTTGGGCCCTTTTCTCTTTTAAGACTTAAAAAAAAAAGCACGTGCTTTTCTTTTGTCCCAGGGAGCCGGCTGAGAGGACGCGCTTGCGGTCTCTGTCTCAGATCCTGCACTTCTGTTTTTCTAATCTCCAATACACTACACGATGTGTGTCAGTGCTTCTGGTGCAGATCACCAGGGCTGGTTATTTGTCAGGCTTGTGCTTCCACTCCCTCCCCACTCTGAATCTTTTCCTCCTGCCAGTGCGCTGGGGTGGGGGAGTGCTCTGGTCCCGCCGGGTCATGGCTTTGTATCTTACCCACTTCGTGATTCGCTGAGTTCTCACAGATGTAGCTGTAGCCTGGCTGTTGTATTGTATCTTCTGGTCTCTGTTTTAGGAATAGTTGTATTTGTTGTATTTTCACAAATATATATGGTTTTGGGAGGAGATTTCTGCCACCCTGCTCATGCCACCATCTTCCCAGAAGTCGAACCAGAGAAGAATTTAAAGATTCTAAACAGTTAAAAGATTATTGTGGCTTCCCATCTGACAGAGCAGCAGCAAGCCAAAATAAAATTTAAAACTAATAAACAGAATTTAAGAATATTTTAAATGAATCTACTAAATGTTTTATAACAGTGGAGAAACAAAATATTCCTTACCAGAGACCTTAAGACCTCTGGTTGAGGGCATCCTTTAAGTATCCTTAGCACACTAAGACAACACTTATTCTAGCTAGATCTACTGATTAATTTGCTTTTTCTTAAACATAGTCTTCAATACCTGTTATGTTTATGCTCTTTAGGACTACTCCGATTAAATTGCATTCATGGAAAATGTTTTGCTTTCCTTTGCCTTACCAATTCTCTTTCAAACTTCCCTAGTGGTGCAATGTCCTCTGCATTTCTAAGCACTAATCTAGACATTACTGCTGTATCCTGGAACTGGAGAGGTTACAAAGGAATAAAAAAGCTAAAGCATTTTTAATTTTTATATTTTCTGTTAATTTCACAGCTTCCCATTGAAGCTTTAAAGTTAAGGGAGAAGGATTATTGACAGTTTGCCTCCCTTTAGGCTTATTTTCTATAAGATATCTTCTGACCTTTTATAATAAGAGTTTGCTGGCTGCAATACCATCTTCTTAGCGAAATTTGTCAAAATAGTTTTCTAATTTATTAGTGCTTACAGAAATTTTGTACTTTAAACAATGAAAGATGTTATTTAATGTAGAAATTTTAAATAGAAAGGATCCTGTAGTTGCATTAGAAACTCCTAAAATGAATATTGAAAAAGAAGATATGCCAGTTATTGTATGATGGGAACACAGGGCAAGTTCTGGGTTTTATTTTGGTTTTGTTGTTATAGATTCAGACTCCTTAGGTGAGTTTAGGATTGGGAGATTTAAAATATGTTAATTTGTGTGTGAGTAGGGACAAGAGACCACAGAAAGAAAGTTTATTGACTTTGTTAACATTGAATATCTGCTTTTCCTAAATAATCATGCCATCTCAAAATCATCTGCAACCTTATCATGTTTTTCACCCTTTACCTCCACAAGTTCATTGTAATAAACACAAAGAAGTCATTTTAAAATACTGTATTATATAATTCCCAGCACCATGATCTTTATTCACCAAAATATTTTGAAGAGCTATGAATTTTTAATAGCAGAATTATTAACATTACTTTAAATCTTTTCCCACTTAGTAGTATACACTAGCTGGGAACCACCAGTGCTATGTAAATAGTAGCAACAGTGAACTAATAATTTCTATGAAGTTTTGTAAGCTTTTCACTTGGTTAATTGAACAATAGAATTATATGCTTACCCTGAGTCCCCAAACTCAGTAGCAGAGTTAATATGAGGTCATTTATTTTGCACATTGCAAATATGAAGTGCCATATAAATGCACCATGATAATAATAATAATGAGTTGCATTGAAGCTTAATGTCATATTTCCCATTTAATTATATTTTACAATTTGATTTAGCAAACTTTCTTCTTTTCATTAACAGCAGAAATCATAGTTTCACTGAAGGAAACAGATGAATGTCAGTAATGAAACATTTTTGTTCAGGTAGCATGCTTTCAAAATATGAGTCAATTCTTCAGTCATGTAAACGAGCATGCTTTATATAGTGTGGAACAGGATTGTATAGACATTCATCCTTCTCCCTGGCTTCAAGGAAGACCACACCCTAAGCACACTAGAAAAAATGAAAATATACCTATTCTTTAAAGGCTGAGATACACTTTGATTCACCAGTACCTCTTATTAACAGCAACAGTCAGGTCACCCATCATCCCTTGAAATACAGTGATTTCTAGGCTATGCCTGTATCTGCTTTACTCTTCTTTTCACCCCTGCTTGAAAATAAAATCTATGTCTATTCAATAGCACCAACTAAGATGATGCTTCCAATGTACTGGGAAACCATTAAGTATTGCAGAAGAAAAAAGGGAAGTCTTAAAGAAAGAAGAGGAAGTCTTATAATTAAGTGTAGCATTTGTTTATGCCATTTGGGTTTGGAAGATAAGATTAGAAACCCTGGAAACAATGTTTTTCTTCAGCCAAGAAAAATCACCAAGATAGTAATAGGAATTACAGGAACAAAACTGAATGAAACCGTATGGGTAACAGGTTTTTTAATTGTTTCATTTATCTTAAGTTCAAGTTGAAAATGGTTTTATTTTTGTTGTTTTGGACTCCGTTAAGGATTTACAACACAAGAGGAAAAGGATTTGATGATACTTTTTGCTCATCTTTCTTCTGTTTCCTTAGAGTATTAATTCTCTGTGGGCCTAACATTTGCCCTCTTATTATGTAAAGCCTAAAGGGAAGGAAATCATGCCTTGCTCATAGTAGTTGCTTATTAATGGCCTTCGAGGTTTCATTGCAGGAAAAGGATTTAAAAACTTAATAATTCTGCTAGTTGAGCAGTTTAAAGCACAGAGATATTTAAAGTTTTATGGCATTCTCCTGGGAAGCCATCATTTCTGCCTTTCTTCAAATTTAAGATTTTAATTGCCTCAGTGTTTCAATAACAATTAAAGCCTGTTCAGAAATTTTCTTTTCAATATCTCACAGCTTGGCATTTTAATTTCAGAGAACCTTTCATTAAGTAGGTTGTATACCCAAAGTCTCAGAGGAATTTCAATCTGTGCAATATGGGCTCAAGTTCCCAATTACTTTAGATCCTGCAGTGTTTCACCTGATTCTGTATATTAAGCAAGCAGAGCTCTCCAATGTTTCCTTTTCTTTTGTGCCACCAGTCTAACAATGTACTGACTCCATCACTGGACTTATTAGTCTGCATCAATCCAAATAAAGTGTCCTCTGCTTTTTGGCATAAATTTAATTCAATTCCTATTCGTGCCTTTTCAAATCCAATAAAGCTTTTAAGATAGATTGTGGCAATGTGCGACTTTTAATTTTTTCCTAAACTTCTTTATCCTTCAGAACATATCTGAAGAAAATTTTGAGCCTGATTCCCCATTCCTATCTAGTAGAATACTAGAAAAAAAATGAATTACATACATTAAAATGTAAGCATTTTAAATAGGCATGAACCCATTTTCTCTGATAGGGAAGAAATACTTTTACCCAAAAAAGAGAACAAGCGTTCCTCTGCTCAGTCTTGCTGTTCTGTTCCTTGCCTCTATTCTGATCTAGCTGTTTTTCTGAGATTCTACTTTTTGCTCATATCATAATCCTCACTCTTAAGTTTCCTCATATCTCACAATCATTCTGATTTCTCACACTTTGATCCTTATTTGCTCACATGTGTCACTACAATAAATCAGCATTTTTCCTATGCCTCTTATATTAACTGTATTGACTAACTATTAGTTTTCTGTTGCTGTGTAACAAATAACCAAAAACCTGGTGACTTAAAGCAACACCCATTTATTAGCTCATAGTTCTGTAGGTCAGAAGTCCAGGCCTTCACTGGGTTCTCTGCTTAAGGTCTCAAAAGGATGAAGTCAGTGTGTCCACTGGGCTGAGCTCTTTCATAGAGACACTGGAGAATAATCTGTTTCCATCCTTTTTCAGGTTGTTGGTGGAATCCAGTTCCTTAGAGCTGTAGGACTGATGTCTCTACTTTCTTGCTAGCCGTCAACTGCAGGTTGCTCTCTGCTCTTAGAATCAGGCCACATTCCTTTTCACATGGCCCCCTCCATCTTCAAAGCCAGTAACTGATTATAGAATCCTTCTCATGCTTTAATTCTCTGACACTTCCTTCACTTAGAAGACGAGAAAATTCTGCACTAATGGGATGAGATTAAGTCCACCTGGATAATCTCTTTTGCCATATAAAACAATAAACTCATCAGAGTGATATCTCATATTTACAGGTTCCAGTCACACTTAAAGTAGAGGGGATTATGCAAGGCTGAGGGTCATTAGGGTTGTTCTTAGAATTTTGCCTACCACATTAAACCCATTATCATGGAAAACCTTCCAGTGGCTTTCAAAAGTATTTGACTAATAGCCATAGCATTGACTATATTGCAGTGTGCAACTCAGAACACAGACAGACACACACACACACAAAATAAATGTTTCACAAAAGAGTATTCTTACCCTTACTGTGTGCAATAAATGATGGTATTTTCTATTCTCTTCTATTTCATTAAAAAAAAAAAGATTACTGTAACCTACTAAATTTAGGACAAACCTTTTTTTTAAACCAGATTGGGAAAGACAGTCACTCTTGTTTCCCTTTTTGGATATTTGGAGATATGCAAAATTGATCTATCAAAATTGGGATGATAAAACATTCAAATTGAGTTATCTGTTATTTTTAATAGTGACTTACCCTATTCTCCTTTTTTTTTTTTACATTAATGTCTTTGCCATAGGCTCATAGAATTACTTTTCATGTAAAGAAAGAGACTTGGGAATTCAATATGTGCTAGCATAGACTGTTGCATGTAGATAAGAGCCTTTTATGCTGTGTAAAAACCCCCACTGTGCCCTCCAATGTAAACGACCTTTTTAAAGTAGTGATTGTGGCTGTCACTAGATGGCAGCTCTAAAACGTGTGTTGCCCAACATGAAAGGTGCCCACAGAACGTAGTCAAGTTTATTAAATTGGAATTCTACCTCACACATTCAATGGAATCTTCAGATTGTTCAATAAAGTAAAGACGAATATGCATGTAATGTCCTCTAGTTTTCTTTTTGGAAATCTTATAACAGATTCTTTTTTGCTTTAAACTACAAATTTTTAATATACTCATCATACAACTCTAGCCCTCTAAGTGGTTTTGGATCTGCCAGACTTGAGACTGAAGTACAGTTTTTTCCAATAACCTTGTAGCCTGATAAAAATTGGTATATCATGAATCCTTCAGATCTCCATTAATTGTAACTTCTTGGAGAAGGCACATTTGACCAACCAATCTAAATTAAACTCTCTCATAGCCTGCTATCCTTTCCCTTCTTAGCACCAGTCAGAACTTCCAATGATATGGAATTGGTGTGATTATTTATGTAAGATCTGTTGCATGTAATAGACTTTTTTCTCTGTATAAAAAATGATCACGTCTAATTTGCCTATCACCAGCACTTAGCACAATGCCTGACACAAAGAAAGCCCTCAGTTAAGGCTTATTCAATAAACTAATGAATGATAAATATGAGTCTAGATTCTTTTTTTTTTTCATCCAATTTTTTTTTATTAGAGACCTTTTTAACACCTAGGCACATAGGAGCTTTTTCTCAGGGAGAACCAAGGACACAATGAATCAGTCACCTTTACTGTCATGGCAAAAAGAAGGCAATCACTTTTAGGAGTAGTTTCAATGTCTGCCTCTACAACTTTTTAATGAAGATGTTGATTTTGAAAAATCTTTCCATAGCTATAATTTTCATGGAGGGAGAAAAGAAATATCAAGCTGCTAGCCAATATGTTCTTTCTTAGAACTGTATTTTCTGTGATCCAACTGATTTTATATGACTGCCAGTTCCCTCATTAACATCAAAGATTGCTGCCACAGATATCAGTCTATTGCATTTCTTCTGATTCAGTTATGAATTTCTTGGCAAGGAAAGCATGAGTGTACTGACTGGAAAGAGTATATAATACGAGCATAATGTATCTCTTCATTTCACTCAAGCAGTTCATACTGGCAGGTGTTTTTGTACTCATTTGTATTCTTTTTCTTTTATAATAACATAATTAGTGTAATGAAGCACTGAATTAGTCCTTGAAGTAGAATATAAATTTTGCCTAAGTGTAAATAGGCCTGACATGCTACTCTAAGTCATTATGAATAGATGTGAAGGCATGTGATTCTACTTGCCTTTGTCAATAAAAAAGCATTCTATCATGTTATAAAGTTTGATGGACATAATGTACCTTCCCTAATCCACTGGCTATTCATTTTATTATTGTTGTTTATTTGAATAACAAATGCCCTGCTGAAGTAGAAGCCTCAAGAATGTTTTGCTGATGGGTGTTGAATCAATACAAAGATTCTAAGTGGATTTGACATGCTTATTTTTTCCACACCTGCTTATCATGCTTGTTCTGAACTTAACCCAGGTAGCTGACGTTTTTATGCTTATTTCAAGATTTAAGCGCAAAAGAAATAATTGAGGTATCAAATTTGATTTCCATAAATACACTCTCCAGTTGACTTCATCCTCTTTATAATAGGCTCTTATAGTACTATTTTAAGCTGAAATCTATAGCTTTTGACAATCCAGTCAAGAGAGAAGTAGTAACCAAGCAATCACATATAACTGACATATAATTTTATAAAATAGAAATATTACGTGGTAATAAATGGAAATGTAATTGATCAGTCATAAAAAATATTTTAAGATATGTCCAGGCTGTCTTTTTCTAGTTTATTAAAAAGAACTAAACAAAACAAAAATTATTTCAATCACTATTGTATATAGGGAGCAAACACAAACTGGCATTGACTACCAGCCAGTCACCCTAACTTAGAAAAAAAACTCTAAGAACTCTCTATCCTTAAAACTTCAATTCAAAAAGCTTAAGAACTATTTTAGACTGCACACCATGTGTCTGCTTTAAAAATGAAGTGTTAGGAACTTCTTAAAGGAATTCTTACTCAAAGATCATTATAGACATTTAGATTAAAAATAGATGTATCGTATTTGTAAAGATGTATTAATAGTGCGTTGTTTCAATGGGGCTACAAAACCTAAAGATCTTAAACATCATTTTAAAAGCCTACAGAAAAGGCCCATCAGTTTGAAAGCATGGGCTCATATAGTCAACTGTGAGTAAAGTGGGGTTCCTACGGCCAGGATCCTCACTGAACTTAAATGTAACTGGCCTGTTGCTATGCTGCCGCTTCTATACCTTTAGGCAGTAAGCCATTATTATGTTAATATAAGGAGTTCCGCCCAGTGCTCGGCTGGAGACTGGGTGGTGGGGCTGAGAGGCTGGAGGAGAGCTGAGCGGAGGCCGGAGTGGTGGCAGCGCCGAGGACAGAGGCCCAGAGGAAGGCTGTGCGGGACGGCTGTGCAGAGAGGCCCAGAGGACGGCTGTGCGGGACGGCTGTGCAGAGAGGCCCAGAGGTAGAGACCGGCTTGCTGCATCCGAAGCAGCAGTGATAACACAGACTCGCTCTGAGTGAACGGGATTTTAGTGACTGACCTGCCACCTGGAAACAAAGTTGGGTATGACCTTTTCACCCCAAGAACCCTTTGCTGTAAATTTGTTTGGTCACAGCGAATCTATAGCGAACTTGCCTGGGGCTGAAACTCTTTTGCAAGACATCAACCATAGTGAATGTTCGGTAACCATTTTTCTCTTGACTGGATTGCTAAGAGCTGTCGAGTTCAGCTCAGGATGGCAGTACATTCCCGCCTGTTATAAAGAGGATAAAGCTGACTGGAGAGTGTATTCTTGCTGAACCTGCTGCTAGGAAGCTATTTCTTCACTATAAGAAATAATTTCCCCTTTCAACAGACTATGTATTCGTATACTACAGTTCATGACTCAGGTGAGTGACTTTGTATCTTTCCCTACAGTGTGTTTGGCTATCCTCCTCATTTGAGTATCAGAGAAACCCTACTGATTTCAGTTCTAGTCTGATACAAACACAGTCAATACAGTCTTTCTGATTTCAACTTTGCCCTTGTTTCCAAGATCAGACTATTTAGGTAAATGGTCATAACCATTTCTAACTGGTTTGCCTCCCAATCTTCAAGGCCAAGCTTAAAGATAGCTAGATAAAATAAATTTTTACTGTGTGTTGCTTCATTAAGAATATATTTTATTAAAGTTGCATATTAGGAAAGTAATCAAAGTTAACTAAAATAGTTTGGTAACTGATTATGTTACTTGAACATGATTTAAGAATAGATAATTCTGATGGCTAATTTTAGAAAATGCACTCTCATTACATCAACGTACCTCTTTATTTTAATATTTGCCAATCACTTAACGTTTTACAGAACAAGTTGACATGTGTCAGCTTTTTGGCTGTACACTAGATTGAACAAAGGCACATTTGGATTAAATGAGTTGCCCAAAGTTACAAAGTTAAGAAATAATAGTCGGACTCAACCTTCCATCCTTGGACCCTAAAATTTGATGCGCACCCAAATGAAACATACTTATGTCTTCCTTTAATAAAAATTAAAGTCAGCTTATCCCAGTACTGTATGCATCTTATCCTAAAAGTTTACAGACTTAATGTTCTCAAAAAGTTATTAACTGATGAAAAAATTTTAGTAGTATTCAGCTTCCACTAAAATTACTTTAGAAGTCACTTTAATTCCTTTGTCTTTGTTCTTCAGAGAAGTCTAGAAAAGGAGAGTTGATTTTTTAAGTTATTTAAAACTAAGTTTATAATCAGATTTACATTAAAGTTTTTAACCTACAGAGAAGGCATTCTTAATTTTCTTATAACCCTACTATCTGTTCTAAGAAGTAAGATTAATTTCATTTTTAGAAGGCACACACAGTACCTGTAAGTATTGTGTTTTCCCCCGACAGGTTAATTTTGTGGCTATTTCAGAAACCCATAGCAATCCAGTTATTTTTCTTTCTGTAGTTACTTAACTGAAACAAATGTATAAAGCAGATTGATCAAAAAGTACTGCTCCTACTTGAACAAAACAACAATCTAAAAAAACAGATGTTTAAATAGATGGTTTTTTAAACTATTTTGGATAGTTTTCCTTTTAACAAACTAGTGTAATTTGAATTTAAAATTACTGTACATATTTTAAATTCTTAACAGTTAGGAGAGGAAACAATGTCTTCTGGGTAGCTCCTGCAGTTCTGTTTCATTGTCAGCACCTTAACTGCTCTCATCAGCTTGTGTCAAGATTACTAACACAATTTTTTTTCCCAGTTTTCTCCTGAAGTCCATTTTGCATATAATGTTAGATTTGTGGGCATCACGCCATTTCAACCCTGCCCCAGTGTCTGTGGTGGCTTCCTAAAACCTAAAAAAGTAAAAGACTGGATTATTCAGCTGACTTTTAGCACCCTCTAGAGTTGACCACAACCTGCATTTCCAGATGGTTGCTCACTACAATTCAGTGTGTGTGTACTGCCCCCATATAGGCCACTGTCTTCTTTCACTCCATACTGTCTGTTCAGGTCCTCCACCCATGTTTTAATCAGGTTATTTGTTTTTTGGGTGTCGAGGTGTATGCGTTCTTTATATATTTTGGATGTTAACCCCTTATATCAGTTGAGTCGTTCATGAATATATTCTCCCATACTGCAGGATGCCTTGTGTTCTACTGATGGTGTCCTTTGCTGTACAGGTTTTTAGTTTGATGAAGTCCCACTTGCTCATTTTTTTTGTTTCCCTTGTCCAAGGAGATATGTCCAGGAAAAAATTGCTCATGCTTATATTCAAAAGATTTTTGCCTATGTTTTCTTCTAAAAGTTTTATGGTTTCATGACTTACATTCAGGTCTTTGATCCATTTTGAGTTTATTTTTGTGTATGGGGTTAGACAATAACCCAGTTTCATTCTGACAAGACTTTCTATACATACTTAGCTGCATGACCAGGCCTGAGAAGGCATTATTGGCATCTCTCAAATTATAATTGAATACTTTATTGTTTCAAGGGAGGTCTCTGCTTTCAAAACAACTGGTAGGTAAATTAGACAATTTTAGCAAGATCAAAGGCAATGTCATCTTGTGAATCACTTGGGTTAATCTTAGTGATCCAAAACTAAAAGCTATCTTCCATCCTATTTAAAACCTTACTCGTGGAGTTTTGTTTTGCCTACAATTCTGTCAATTATAAAATCACAAACTGTATTAAGAATAATCTAGGATGATTGGTTGCTGGGATTATCTCCATACTATTTGTTTGAATACAGAAACTAGTGTTGTTTTCCAACAGAACAAAACTGCTTTCTTTACATTTTTATACTAGTCATGGAAGTGTTCATCTTATCTAAAAATCACTTTGTTGCCCTGCTATTGTTGTGAGTAAATTAAATAATCAAGAAATCAACTGTGAGATTTAACAAAGTTTTTTGCATAAACAACTTATGTTTGAGGAGAGTCCTGCCAGAGTTATCTCCTGGAACATTTGTGTGTAACACAGTCATGTGGGGCTTCTAGACTAGGAATCAAAACAGATTTGAGAGCATTTCTCTTTTCCTTTCTGTCTTCTGTTCCCGCTCTCTCCCTGCCTCCCTTCCCTTCTCTTCTCTTTCCTCTCCTTCCTTTGTTCCTTTTTACTTCCTGACTTTCTGCCTGACTTAATTTTTTTCAATATTTGAAGAGGCAGGTATTCAAGAATGCATTCCAAAGTAGCTTTCTACTGCACTCAATTTTGTACTCGACATTTCCTTCACATCTTTCACTTAAAGCAAATGTATGAGACATCGGTACTGAAAGTTTTGCATAAATTCAAGATTTTTAATCATCTGTGACTCTTAGAGGCTCTTTGTCCTTGGTAAGGCTAAGCATCAAAGGACTGGAAAGAGAATAGGAGACTTGCTTCTAATGTTGGCACTCACAAAAATTAACATAAGTACATTGGACAAGTCATTTATCTCTTCTGGATCAGTTTCCTCAACTATCGAAACAACATGTTGGATGGTCTTCAAGTGCCTCTTTTTTCAACACATTTTCTGAGGGTATCCTTATTCGACATTGAGATTGGCAGGTACAATGTCCAGTTTGGAAAATTTAATAGTTTCTTATAAGAATCTAAAAACCACTTTAAGGGTTAGTGGTTCAGAGTGAAAAAGTATAGATACTGGAATGGACAATTATATAACTGAATCCTGCTTTACCTCTCACTATCTGTATATGACATTTTAACATCTCAATTTATTTTTTAATCTGGTATTCCATTATTGTCATGGTGAAGACTAAGTGAGAAAAGTATATGAAAAATTTCCACAGTGTTTGGCATTTAATAATAAATTAGCAAATGGAAACAATTATTATGCATCCCTTTTTCATATTATTTTCATGTTGAGAAATTTCTGCAGAGATTACTCGATCAAGAAGATTCTTTTTTCTTTCTAGTTATCTTAGGGTTACAGATGGTGACTTAGTAACACTTCCCAGTGTATACCTCTATGACAGAGTCAGGGTCATGAGCTTTATAAAGTTCTATACTACAAGATATCAAGCCAAGAGGTATGTGGGAAGCTGATGAATAACTTTTCACAAATATTGGCATGAGCTGGGTACTTGTTATATGAATGTAATTTCTCAGTTTGGGGCAAATTAATTGCAGTGACCATTTAGAATAATCTCTGGCTTTCTCTGAGTAGCAGGTATTTTGTGGTCTGCAGAATTTTTCAAACCTATATATATGTGTGATATAATGTAATTAGCTGTGGAGACACTATATTGCCAATTCTTCTATCTTTGGCTTTCATTTTTTTAGTTGTTTCTCTAATACAGATGGTTCTAATTTGGATCAAAATATTTTAGTAATTTAAAATAAGATTTTAAAACTCAAGAAATCTTTTACAATAACAAGTAATGTAGTAACAACTGATTTTATTTCAGAACCCCAATACCAGCAGATTGTAGGAAAAAATTAAGTTTGAGGAGAGAACAGTAGTGAATACATAATCACAAATATGTTAGTCAGTAACCTTAAAGAGAGAGATAATTTGCCAAAAGTAGCTTGCATAACTTTTATTCCTTTATCTGGAGAAGAAATAAGTAAAATCCTGAAAACATTTAGAAGTTATATCAATTTATTTTACTACAAATTTTCAAGAAATAATTCATAATCAATGGAAAGTATAAGAATGTAATTTCTACATGGGCAGGGGTCTTTATTTACTAGTGTATTCTGTTGCGGAGAGGAAAATTTCCTCCTACCCCTCTTCGTTCTTTGGCTGATCTAATAATCAGTTAACATAACATAGGACAAATTAACTAGAGAAAAGCAAATTTAATTTCGTATATATGGGGGACCCAAGGATATGAGACCCAGTGACAGGCAGTTGAGGCATATATACAGTCCTCGGTCAAGAATAAGGAGGTAAGGGTTTGGGACTACAAAGGGAAAGAAGACAATTCACAAGGAGATGAGAAAAGCAAATGTTTGGTAAAAGTCTAATATAAAACAAGTTATCTTTGGTAATAGCTCTCTTCCTGGTATAGTTTCCCAATCAAAATTGTTTTATAAGGTTAGGGGGGAGTTAAAAAGCTCTTCTTGAGTCTGTTGGGCCTTGATTTTTTTCAGCTTGAAAATCCATCTACCAAAGTGGCATATTCTGGGGTGGCCTACCCGGAAGCCCATCAGCTCCAAATGTCTGGAATTTTGCCAAACACATATTAGACATTAAATAAATGTGTTGAGTAAATGAACAGTGCCCTGATGAACGCATAAACTCTTTGCTTATATTTTCTTCCTAAATGTGCTGCTTTTTATACCTGAAACGTTCTTCTAGAATCTTGACCTTGCAATTTACTGGGAAAAAGTGTTTAATCTCTTTGAGCCTAGCAATTTTTTTTTCCTGAAAAATGAGTTGTGGAATGTAAATTAGGCAAAACTAATTATTATAGTGTCTGGCACATAGTAGGTAGTCATTAAATGTTTGTTGATTTTTGATTTATTAGCGTTGTACCTGCATTTTGAAAAAGTATGGCCCTATAATTTTAACCTGAAAATTATTTCTGAAATAAAGAAAATAGATCTCCCAATGACAGCTTTTTAAATGTAGCAATAGAAGTAACAACACCACCTATAATTTACTTAAGGAAGAACAGATGTTCATGTTGATACATATATTTTTGTTAAACAAATTCATAATTTAGTCAAGCATTATTTAAATGCCATTTCTGTGATATAATGAAATAATAAAATGAGAAAAGAATAAAATACTCTTCTTAACCTATTTCCCAGCATGATTTAGAAGGTCTATAAAATAACATGTGAAGCACAAGTGTTACACCATACCTTAGTAGTGATTTGCACCGAACATCTTTTCCTTTATAAATTTGCTGAGTGAAGAGAGATTTCCAATGAGAAATTAATACGTTTAATCAATGCAAATTTTCAATATATTTCGTCACTGACATTCAAAATTGTGCCCAGTAATGCATGATGGAACCAACTTTGAATTTACGGCTACTAGAGAAATGCATACCTAACTTAAGTACTGTAGTATACATACTGCATGGGTAGCTGTCAGGAAGCCTTGTTTACAGTCACCTTCCTCTAAATGATCACACTGTTGCCCTGCAAGATTTGAAAAGACCTTTACCAAATTAGAGTTATGCCCTGTTTTCAGTGAATCACTCAAGAGCTTAGATGAGAGAGGTCAAGTTGTTGTAAGCTGTGAAGTGGAGAGGGTGATACTGATGGAAAGACTTTAATGAATTGGTACTGGAAATGTGATTTACCCAAGGACTGTTTTTCTCAAAATGTATTATCATAACATCCACTGGGAAAATGATCATCAAAAAGAAAGATGCTTGTAACTCTGGGGAGAGGAAATCTCAGGGGCAAAATACCTCGCTGAAACTGAAATCAGTCAAAGGGAGAAATAAAGTTTAAAACCTGTTTATTTCTTACAAACTGTCATCGGAGGCCATCTCCATTCTGCTCTGGCAGAAGCAAGCAAAGTCTCTCCCCAACCTCTCAGGTTCAGATAAGCCCTGAGTTGCCCAGGTAATTATTCACTGATATGGAGGTGAACTACTTCTTTCCACCCTTTAGGAATGCCTGTTGATATGGAGATGCACTAAAGCTGAGAGATTCTGAAAATTCTGCAATTTTACCCACAATGCCTTACATAATTTTATTGTATCTAGAAAGATAAATTTTTTTCGAGGGAAAAATGTATCATATTTATCATTTTAGGAGATGGTTAAAATAATGTTTTGTGTTTTGTTTTTGTTTTGATCAGCTGGACTGATGGCACATTAAGGTGCTAAAAATAAAAATTAGATTGAGCATAAAATAATGAAGTCTGCCATCTTTCAGAAACTGATTTTTCATGCTATATAACCTGAGAACATAGATCATTTGTTATTTACAATTTCTCTTGAAAAACATATGACTGTGTATGAACATGGTATTTTGTAATGTATAAAATTGTCAAATCACTAAAACTAACATAATATTCATGTAATATATCAACTATATTACAACATAAAAAATTTTTAAGTCCCTTGAAAAATCCACAACATGACCAAAAAATGTATTGTTTAAAACAAACATACACAATTGTGGAAATAATAGTACTATGATCCTCTATATACCCATCACCCAGATTTAATAATTATTAAGATTTTGCAATGATTGATTTATCAATCTCTTTTTCTTTCCTTCTCATTCTCTTTGTTGAATTACTTTTAATTGTTTTGCTTTACTTCAGTACATATTTCTAAAATTGTGCATTTATTCTGACCATAACCATGATGCAATTAACCACACCTAACAATTTTAAGACTAACTCCTTGATACCATCTAATATCCACCCTATAATCAGGTTTTCTCAATTACCTCAGAAATATCTTTTTTTTCTTTTAAAAATTTACTTTAACTTTGGATGAACCTGTAGAGTAACATGTTGTTATTTTAGCAAAATCTCATAGAGTTGGTCTATGGCATAGTATGAGTCTATGTGATAGAAAACTGTCTTTACTGCACCCAAGTGGGTAGAACAATCATTACTGCCTATATACAGAATAATCTTTCAGTGATATGTAAAAACAGGTGTTGCTGTTGTGAAGCGTCTGTTATTTCACAAATGGCTTAGTTTTTCCAAATTAGCAGTGATTAATATTTCATAGATTTTTAATATTAGGTAAGTTAATTTTCCTGCTTGAAAAATTTGAATGAAAATTTTCAACCACTGAAAGGGACTTTGAGTCATCATGAAATGGTTTCAACTTATGAAATGATAGTGCTGTAGAGGATGATAATGAAATTGGTACATTCATAACACCTTTCTTTTCATTCCCCACATCCAACACACATAGATAGACACACACACACACTTTGAAATCACGAGCTAAAAAGGTCTGAGGATTTATGTTGGTTTGAACTTCTTGACAGATTTTGTTTTATAAATTGAGTTGTATAGGAGGTACTCTGGGAGGTTAACTAGCAGAATTCTTCATGCATCTACTTAGAAAAAAAGTAAAGACATATTATGTGTCATTTGTGGTCTGATATTTTAGCTTTAATATCACCGAGAAGAATTACAGAATAGGTAGATCTGTTTCTCTAAATATTGACACCATGTAATATAAAATTCACAGAATTGGTGCAAGAAACAGAGTATTTTCAAAGTTGACTAACTGACGTACTATTTTTCCCCATGAATAAATAAAAAGGAAAAAGAATATACAAAACAGTAAACAGGTTTTAGTTGAGCATTACACCACTTAAGCAGAAGTCAAGCTTTAGATGTCCACCAATCAGGCCATTGCTTCTTATACTTCACTTTTCTGTAAAGTATTCTAGGCATAAATTTTTTTTTAATCAGAAATCACAATTAAATACTTTTGCTTTAAATTTTGTGAGTCTCTGTAGTCTCCCACTCTTTGAGAATGAGGCATGTACTCAGGATTCATTTGGGGAAGTAGAAAGAAGAGATGGGACAGAATACTTTCCCATGAATTGGCAGGTTTGCAGGCTGCATTAAGAGAATAGTCAAGTTAAAAGTCACTGTCACACTCCTTTGAAATAAAGAGACTTTCTCAGATGAACATCAAGTCTTACATTTCATTGGCAATAACAAGTAGAATCTAATTGTAACTAAACATAACCATTTAGAAACATCTTATTTGTAAAATAGCAGAGAATAATGTCAAATGTTTGTGAAAATTTGAATCACAGCAGTTCAGAGCTGGAAGGGGTAGAGATCCTCTATTACAACCCCTTCATGTCATATATGAAACAACTGAGGCCCACACTGGTTCAGTGACTTATGCTAAATCACACATCAACTAAATGATAAGAGTCAGGACTAGAACCCACATCAGCTACCTTCCAGCCTAGTGTCCTTTATGCTATCTGCACATATTTCACATCTAGGGTACTGAATGATGCTAGAATGAATTATACATTATATAAATTGTTAATTATACAATTGCTTTTGATTCTGACTCAATTTTCTGTATCTGTGATACATTTTATTTTCACATTATTAGCCTGTTATTTATAGGTATTATGAAATTTTGCTGACTTACATGCATTGTATAATGCTATGTTATAAAACATAGTAAGTGTCTTCATTTTTTAGATGGGACCACAGAACCAGGAATAATCTGATCCTTTCCCTCCAAAGTGGTTTTTTGTTGTATGTGTCTCTTCCCTTTATATAGGTGATTCTGAAGCTGTGAGATGAAGAGCTTTTGGAAAGGTGAGGAGTTAAGAGTTCATTCGGCTGTCCAGATGTATCCAAGTACCCCGTTATTTGGCAATAAATACATCTGGGCAACTGATTGAACTTTTCACTTTTCATGACTCTACTGAAACACTCTACAGCCAGAAGGACCAGCTATATAGCCAAAAGTTTGTTGTCTCTTAATCTAATGAGATATGGAAAGTGTGAGCTGCTTATGGGGGAGGAGATGCCAATGAAAATGTTAAGTGCGAACCCATTTGGGTTTGCAGCTAACTTGAATTTTAAGTATCTTAGCAAAAAATGTAGAGGATTTTTTCCCCTAGTGTGCAAAATTAAAATCGACCTGACAGAAAATCTGGAACTGTTTCCATCAGTGACACTTGTTATGTGCTTAACTCACCAGTATAAACGAACTGTATTTTTTATTGTGATTGATTGAGAATATGCAATATCAAATGCTGACTAATATTATTACTATATTAAAATAGTTTTTAAATACCTAGCTTCAAGCTATGGCTACATACATAGGCCCATGTAAAATATTTCCTCCAGTCACTCTTTATCCCACTGGGCCATTTCATTTTATTCATAGCAATTCTTGCTCTCTGAAATTATTTGTTTCAATGCTTATCATCTGCATTTCCTGCTAGAATGTAAGCTCCCTGAGAGCAGGGGCCTGTCCACCTTGTTTGCTTCTATAGGCCCAGCAACTTCAGAGTGCCTCACGCATAATAGGCAAGCAATAACTATCTGAATACGTGAAAGTACTGTTATACAGAGGTTTCTGTCCTGTAAATCAGTTGGAGTTGGCCTCCAACACAAAGATTTAGCATACGGTTTGCTCCATGAGCTTTGCTGTTCAAAAGCCTTCGGTTTGCTCTACTATGTGGATATTGATGCTGAGATAATTCAGGGAAAGTTCTGCTACTACCTATGGAGCATGCAGCTTCAAATCACTGGACACTCTGCCTACCAAGCCAGATTCTCTTAATGTCTGTTACTACTATCAAGGAGTGATTTTTGTAGCTATGTCAACTCTAACAATTTGGAAACTGTTCTGTTTTTCAAGTCTTATTTTAGGTAATGGAATAGGTCTAGCTGTGAAAAACTTAGAATCTTAGATCCTGTAGATTTACTAGTTAACTATTTTGTGAAATCTCACTAAAAATAACAGTGATTACTTTCCTGAAAATGTAAAACACAAGCAGAAGCAGTGAGTAAATACAAATAAGGAGAAAATGTTTCATGTTTCATTTTCATTCAAAGCACAAAAAGGACAGCTAAATCTGTTTAATAGACAACCACTTATATTATCTTGAGGGGGTGGGAGAAGGAAATTACAGTAAAGACAGGAGACCTGCATTCAAATAGGATAATCCCCTTATTACCAGATCTAATTGAAATGCCCAGGAGAGACCCAGAGTCTCATCCAGTTAATGTCCCCCTGGCCTTCACTTTCAAAAGTGACTCCGTTTGGAGAAGAAATTATAAAATTACCCAACATATATAATTGCATATGCAGAACTGTTGGCTTTCTCTATGGCACACTATGAGGGAGTGTTCAGTCCTGTATCTGAAGGGCTGCCTTCTTAGGCAAGCCAAAAAAAGGTGCAGTAAATAAGTTGCTAGTATTGTTTTATCCTGTGATATAGATGCTTGACTTAGTAAGGAACTAATTATTCCCATTGAATTTTAGCTTGAGGCTTTTTGCCTAATATAAAATAACATTTTCTGGCAGAGCAGATTGCTAAACATTAGGAGGTTATGAAATTGCCTCTCTCAGCAGCTGTTCTAAAGAATATTTATCAAATTTCTTGAAGTGGCTTAAATATAGACCTGTCTGAAAGCAAAGGACTGGTTTATTTGATCAATTACAACTTTTCAGCCCTGGGAGTTCTGTGAATTCATAATTGTAGAATAAATTAAGACCTTATACTTGAAGATAGAAGATTGAAATTTATTTTTCATAGAATCAATTTCTAAATGAGCGTAACATGCTCATTGAAGAACCTGTGTTGACTGGTGGAAGAGCAGTCTTTAAGCGCATTATTATAATAACTGCATAATTTAATAACTGTCCATTAAAATCATAGTTATTATCTGATTTGATGAGAGTTGGCAAAGGTGAATTTTAGTATGACAATGGTATGTTTTATTAGAAAATCCCTACAGCACATTTGAAGTTGAAAGGAAAGTTCCTATGATACTCACTAGTCTTAAGGATAATTTTTTAATTAAAATATTTCCCCCCAAAATATTGTAAATCTGTACCACATTAACATAATCTTCTCAGCACTGATCTGAACATTTGTGACTAACTCATTTTTGATCTAGCCATCTGCTGAAAGCTCAGTGGCTATTGTAACCAGAGGGATGACTTGAATTGAGTCCATAAATTCTGAACAATGACAATTGACAAAAATTAAACCTCTATATGTATTATTATTTATTCAATTTCTAAATGCTTTATTATAAAAAAGTCAGACAAAAATTATCTCTGTTGACTGTCTCTTCTATAATTTTTAAAAACATTCAATGTCAGATTTAATCTTTTCAGTATGAGAGTAAATAATCTGCTGCCTCATCATGATGCATGGAATTTCCAGAAATCTAATGTAAATGATGTCTTTTATGGGCTAATCTATATCCTCCAAATTTTGTTAAAACATCAGGTAGAAATGCTGGCATTTTCTTCTTAGTCTCATCAGTATTATGTTTGACCAGGTCTGGAAAAGAAAGAATAAGAAAGTTTGAATGCTTGAATGCAGTTATTCTTATTGTGTTCACGCAACCATGAAAATCCATTATCAAAGTCTGGTGGAGTCTGAGAGGTATGCAGATCAGAGCATTTAATTAGTATTGTTTTGGGGATTCTTTTTTTCTTTTATTAATTTATCTTATCCAAGACTTTAAGAGGCTTTGCAACCCCTCCCCTTTTTGTACAATTACTTGCAAAATATTTCTCATTGCCAAATATCATCACAGTGACTTGGCCTTTGGGGCAACATGTAATGTAGCATTATTTACTTCACATAATTTGTATAACTTATTCCTGTCTATCATATCACATCTCTAAATTTTACCACCCATCCAGGGGCATTTTCTATCAGGTTTAGTCAGCTTTTAAAGGATGCAAATATTAACAGCACAGAGAGACATTATCTTGCCCTCAAGGTATTTTAGTTAATAATTTGGAGCTCTATATATATAATAAACTTTTGTGATTATTACTTGTGCTTCTCAATTAATGAAACTGGAACTTAGAAAAATAAATATTGGTTAATTTTCTGTTTATATTTCCCAGGAAAACATACATGTAAAAAGGATGACATAGTTGTTGATTTTTAAAGAAATACAATATTTTGAGTAACAATAGTGGGATTCCACCATAGCTGAAAATATGGATAATATAATGTTTAATGAGATAGTTATCAGTTCAAGCTGTGGCCAACATAATTTCAATTGACTTGCTATAATCTATTGGAGTGAAGCATATTTTACTGGGAGAAGGGAAGGATTTTGATGTTTAGTGAGAGATAAGAAGCAAAATAAGAACTTTTTGTCTCCCTTTGCCATTTTTTCTGTCACTTATTGCCAGACCACCCAGAAAAAGGGATTTATGTGTTGTCTGGCAGGATTTTATGGGCTAGAAATAGTCTTGACTAATGGTCTGAGTAATGTCACTCTCTCTCCCACTGAATGTTTTGAGTTCCTAGATACTGGAGGCCGTATTTTATGTATTACTGTAGTTAAGGGGATTATTTTGAGATAGATTTTTGTGTAGGTAGCACTGATAGCACTCACAGTAAGAGCTGAGAAATAAGAATAGAAAATATGTTAAATTTGTAGCTAGAGTAATGAAAATAAGTCTATTAAATGAGATGGAAAACATAGGGAGGTGCAATTTATTCTAGCAAATTTTATTTCCAAATTTCTAAAAGAAACTAGAAAACACTATAACAAGATTATTGACAGAGTTTTATTATACTCCTTGAAAAGATTTATAAATGAGGCAAAACGGATGATCTTTCAATGTTACTCCACGTTCTCAAACTATTTTTTTTCTCTCTCTCACCCCTTTCTCCCTCCCCCCCACTCCCATCACATGCACACACACCTAAATTTTTCTCAGTGACACTACACTGAATTCAAATTTAACATCACTATCCTGAGTCTTGTAATAGCTTGTGATCCCGGAAAATAATGCAGTTGGATGTTTGGTATCTGGAGTATAATCAAAATCCAAAAGCAGAAGATAAAAAGGAAAGGCACGATGGGGAACAGAAAGCTTTACTCACTCTATTCCTAGTTAAGAATCTACACAAAATAACCAGAGGGTCTCCATGTTAATCATGAGAATTCACACTGAGTACTTCTTCAATGTCAGTGTAAAGATTGATAGTGACATGTACCACTCTGTAAAGATGTCATTTCCACAAGGAGCACAGCAAAGATTCTCAGCAAATTTGTATCCAGTCTACTCCTGGCCAACATGTTAGCATACTGAATTACAGTGAGTGTTAAGTGGTAAATAAGCTGCTATGTAAATGTTTGGTGAGATTTTTAATGTAACAAATAGCTCCTTGAAAAATAGCCTACAGAAATCAAACGTATTCACTCTGAAATTCTTTGATAAGTTCTTTGGACAATTTTTGTGTTTCTTTCCTAGGATCTTTGAAAATGTATTGTCACGTCTTAATCAATACAAGAAACTAAAGATTTTTGTTTCAATCATCTAGTGTAACTGACTTTTTGTTTGCAATTTCCAACATTATTCCATGGGCCCTGACTCTAACATACCGTCTGTTGAATACTAACTAGCTGGTACATATGGTGGTTGCTGTATTTAATACAGTAAACTTGAGCAACTCATTTATTTTGGTATAAACCTGTTGCTGCCCTCTAGAGAATATTGTTGGTTAATGCAAAAGTGTAAATAAAGTTATCTATGTAATTGCAGATTCTTCCACTTGGAAGTAAAACTAGAAATGTTGTACAAAATATGTTCACTTTATAGAAATGATTAAGACTTCTAGTTTTCCAGGTTCCTATAAGATGAACCCTTTTTACCTTATACACACTACATAATTATTAGACCAAAAAATTTCCCTTAACTGTGTGCAAATTAAAAAGCAATTATTCTTAATTTCTTTCTCAAAATAATGATTTGAAAGCTATGCGTACCCCAACTGGGATGGGTGGGGGAGGTATATAGTAGAAACCCTATATAAATAAAGTGTATACAAGAAATTTTAGAAAAGCTATGATGGTGGTATATTGATAAATGAAAAATATATTCTCTTTGCCATTTTTTATCACTTGTAGACATAATGTCCTTACCTGTTTGATAAATTTAGTACTGATTGTTTCTTATCATCAACAAGTACATCTAAGTTATTTAATTGGTTGTTATGCAAGTTATTTGGACTTCTAACTAATTTCCTTTTTCTTTTTTTTCTCTCCCTAGAAAAGATGGCATTATGAATCCAGTCTGTTAATTTCCTCTTGTCAATTTTAAACTTTGGTTATTTCAGACTGAAGCAATCATGGCGAACCTAAGGAAAGTGGTGCATTCATTCCTGTAAGGATGTTACTTATTATTTTTAAAAAATAACTTTTTATGTTAGCTTTTTTGAAATTGTTAAAAACTTTTACATGATAATTCAGCTATATTTGCCTCAATCTGCCTGACTTGTATTCCAGTAGACTAATAACATGGGTGCTTCCTATTCAAAAATAATAAATGTAAAAAGACCCCAATAATTTGGACTCCAGTTGAACACAAGGGCTCATGTATTCAAACAAGTAATATGGTAATAATATCCTCAATTCAAAAATAATTCCAATGTTCATGATGGCTTTTCACAGGTTAAAATGTAGAAATGAGAAAGGTTCTTTCCTTTTCCTTCTTGCATGAACTGAATAGTCAAGAGAATAAAATATCTTTGTAAGCCTCTGGTTTTATGAACAATGGTGAGATTGCAAAGGAATAGGTCAGAAGTCAGGAAGTAGGGGTTGGGAGATGTAGGTACACAGAGGAAAACAGTACCACCCTTAGAACTCTTGAGAGAGTGACCCAGGAAAGTCAATAGAATGTAACATGAAGGGATAAAAAGAGAATTGTATTCAAGTACTGAGCAATTCTAAATATGATCTAATCCAAATATGTGTTCTTCTTAACTTAGTAAAATGTTGCGTTGGTTTCTTCTAAACCTATGCTTTGACAAACGGGGCATGAAAAAAGATCCATTGCTCTGTAAACACTGATCATAGAGAAGACTTGAATCACCTTGCTCCTACACAGTCTCCTCTGATTCCTATAAAAGAGCTCACCCAGGAAAAAGTTTAGAGAATAGTGTAGATATAAAGTACATCAACACTCTGTCATGTGGCACTGTAGCCCACCTTGGATGTCATTGTATGTTGTGGTGATGATAGTTTCAAGGATGCATGATTCCAAGAGAACTAGAGCAGACAGGAAAGGGGACAGGTGAAGGGAAGTGATAAAGAAGGGAAAAGAAGATTCAGGTACGGGAAAATGAAAGGACAAATTTCCTACTCTGTGCACCTGTGCCAACTCAGTATGTAACCATTCATCCATATACCAAAATATAGGGCTGCTTTAAAGAACGCCGAATAATTCTGGTATGAAATTAAGAAATACCTATCGATTTTTCCATTCTATTAAAAGAAACAAGGGACCATTCACCTCTTTTAATAATGCCTATCGCCATATGCCATGCAGAAATTCAGTAGATTGAAAATGTACTCAGACTTTTGAATCAAATTATCTTTTTGTTTATCTACTAAGAATGTAAAATTATCTTCATTAAAAGTTTAGTAGCAATGAATAAATTAGTTGCATTGTTCAGAGAAAAATTGTGACTTTTTTTGTGTGTGTACATATTTTATGAGACTTCTCTGAGTTTAATAGCAAACAGCATAAGCTTTAGGAGCAAGACCTGAATTACTCCTCTTTTGTAAAAGGACTGTATATATTTCACTAAGCATGTAAATATTAGAAATTAGGTTTAATTAAAATACAGCCAATTCTTGATTACAAAACTGCAGAGAATAGGATTGAACTACAATGAGAATCATAAAAGTTTGCCTATAAATAGTACTCAGTAACAGTTTATTAAATTGAATTGAAATCAGAAAACTGAAGTAAATACTCTTTCAGGATCTTTCCCATTACCAATACTTTACTTTCTGGTTTACAACAGATATATTTAGATTACACAAGCTTCCTCAATAATTCACAATTTGTCTCATGTACTCTTTAATAAAAAATAAAATTATATCTGACCAGTAGAGATAGGCAAGATGACTACTTGAAATATTTTTTTAACCCCAAAGTTCTAAGATACTCAAATTATAAAAATCATAATTAGCCATAGTGTTTCATATTTTTTAGTTATATACAATTTTATCCTGCATATCTCTACCATTTATAGAGAAATATTAAAGGGCTTAGATGTTTCTACAATATACTTACTTAGAACTTGAAGTTGGACTGCATATTCTCTTACGACCTTGATCTCTAGGGTTAAGAACAAATACATTTGTGCTTCTGTACCTGACAACTGAAGTAGCATTTTATTGTGGGCATAAAATCTTGTACAACTACTTGAGATGATCATCAGCTAATTTAAACCAGAAAAAAAAATTCCTAAATGTCAGAAGGACACATTTTTTCATCAGCTAAGTCAGAAAAGATTCCAGATGTAAAATTACTGTCTGAGCCCAGTTCTGTGTAAATAGGTATAAAGTCAGGACTTAAATTCTTGACCCATTTTTGAAATATATGAGTTGGGGTATAGTTACCTTAAAATACTTTGGTTTAATTTTGAAGGCAGAAAGAAGGTAAGCTCCAACATTTAGAACAGTTACTATTTTCGGGACTTTACGTATAGCATTTAAGTTTCACAAGAATCATGTGATAGAGCTCATCCTCATTGTACAGATGAGGAAATTGAAGTTCTCAGAGTTTAGGTGACTGGTCAAAAAAAAAAATTGAGGTCATGTAGCCAGGACATTGGCCTCATGCCAAATGCAACACAGTGATAGAGCAATCAAAGCCGAAAGCAAATTACTTGATTCTATTTATTTGATCTTTTGTTTCAATAATTTTCACTCACATTAATCACAGATTAATTGTGATATAGATTTTTTGAATGATGTATTACTTTAGCTTATTTTTTCTGTTACAGAAAAATAATATGGCTAGCATTTGAAAGAATTTATTGATTACTTTTTTTTTTGATAGAAGTTGCTACGTATGTCACCCCCTTCCAGGTGGCTAAGAATATCAGGTAGCTTTGACTAATAAAGAAGTAATTTTAAGCTAAATGTCTGAAGTACTAGTTTTCTGTCCCTTGTAGAATGAGAAAGTCAAAATATTGTCATAACTTCTTCATTACCTTAAAAGACATAAAAGTATATTAACAAGATATTAAGGGAAATAATTTTTGTGTCAGAAAATTATTATAATATTTTTACTTAAGTTTAAATAATGCCAATAACTTTTCAGGCTAAGTTTCTTGTTTTGCTTCAGGAACTATGGCATATATATATAATATTAAAGATCTGATATGATTATAATAATCATCTAGCTTTACTACCATAAATTTCTCTGGTGATTGGCAATAAGTGATAAGTCAATAAAATCACACATATATTCTCCCTGTATGGAGATAATCTTTTTTGCTCAAAGAACAAGTTAATGAGATAATGAAACAAAAACATTTACATGGAGAACTCAGACTTGGATGTTGAAATGTCATGTGTTCAATCTCGCTAATTCCAGAAAGAATCTTACTTCAATTGTCTTGCAAAGAAAATTGTTTAACACATATTGTACCAGTAAATATTCTCCTCTATAAGTAATACCAGGGTTTAACAACCACTACATGTAGCTGCTTCATAGTCATTAAATAATTATTACTGAGCATAAAATACACATAAAATGACAGTCATTCACAGATAATAACTCTTGCTTTTAATCAGGAAATATTGAATATGCTTGTCTTGTCTGTTTTATTAATGAAAATACATATTAATTTTATTAGACACTTTAGGAACTTGCATTTCGAGAAGATACTTAATATGTATAACCTGAATAAATCTCATATCACCATCAGGAGAAATTAACTTAGAATGTGCAAAACATAACCATGTCTATCTTTCTTGCATTAGTCTACCACTTGGCCTGAAATTCCTACTAGTAGAATCTACCCAAGTAGCATAAAGACAAATGTACATTTTAAATAACTTAAGAGATTTTGTTTCCAGCATAGGAAAAGCAGCAAACCCCCAGGAATTAATCATTACCACAAATCATTTTCTAGCCTAGAACAGGACCCAGAAAACATAGGACAGAAATGGGGAGAGTGTCAGGTAGAAGGAAAATTTATAAGATATTAAGAAATTATGAATATTAAGAATTAATACTCATTTATATGAATAATTCAGATTGCTTGTATAGAGTAAAAGTTTAAAACACAGGCTTTGAAATCACTGGGAACTGAGTATAGACCCTGCCTCTGCACTTACTGTATTGCCTTGAGAAAGTTACCTAACCTCTCTGAACCTCAGTCTCCTCATCTGCATAATGGATATAAATCAGTACTGACCTCATGAGGCTGTTGTATGAGATTGAATAATTTTACAGATCTATTTCCGTAAACTAAGTGTCTGACTCATAATAAACACTAAAAGTCAGCATTCTTTGTATAGAAAGAAGAAATACTGAGGTTTAATTAAGAAAGAAGAGATGATGATATAATGATCATTGAAGGAAAAGTAATTGTTTTGTATAAGTAATTTATTAGGCATAAGCCATATAATATGTATCTGATTCCGTTTTTTTCTTAACTTTCAGTGTGCACCTAATTGGCCTATTGGTTTGGCAATGCGAAATTTCTGTGAGCCCAGTTACAGCTATAGTAACTGACATTTTCAATACCTCCGATGGTGGACGCTTCAAATTCCCAGACGGGGTACAAAACTGGCCAGCACTTTCCATCGTCATAATAATAATCCTGACAATAGGTGGCAACATTCTTGTTATCATGGCAGTAAGCTTGGAAAAGAAACTGCACAATGCCACCAATTACTTCTTAATGTCCCTAGCTATTGCTGATATGCTAGTGGGACTACTTGTCATGCCACTGTCTCTGCTTGCAATCCTTTATGGTAAGTACAATTTTATTAGTTTTTCAATCAGATTATGTCACAAAATTGTGTCAGGTACCATAGTAAACACTCATAAAGTAAATTATTTTATTTGTATCATTTGGAAAGTAAAGAAAAAGAGCAAATTGTTTAACAGAAGGAATTGGATGTGTGTATCATATTTATTAAATAAGTAACAGAGTCTTCAAAAAGTAAAGCATATATTTTATATTAAAGTCATACATAGATAATTAAACAATTATTAGTAGCCTTACAATGTACAGAATGGGACAGTGGCAGATACATCCTCCCTCTCTGTTCTGGGCAGTACACATACCTAGTACTATCTCTTATACAAAGAAGGAAAAAGAGGCTCATCATTTTTAATAAATATACTTCAAGTAATCTTTTGAAATGTTTGCAGACTAAGTGCTTGGCACATAACAAACAGTAGTAGCTTTTCTTCATGTAGTCAACAATTCATGTTTTTTACAATGAGACGGGATAACAAATTGTAATTTTGTAAAGGGTTTTAATTTTTCTTTTGATTTTCTTCTATCTCCTTGCCTTCCCTATTCATTTTATCCTAAGTTTTGTTTCTGCCTGATATTTATAATGAACAGTCAAAATTGTTGGGGAGGAATTTGGTTCAGAGATGCAGAGGAGTCAGAGTACAAGGTGAGGAAGGAATTCATTAAAGTGAGAGTAGCATGGTATGGCAGCTGCCTTGCAAGGCAGTCGAGAGTAATGAAAAACATAGAGAAAAGGGAAATTCACTGAACGCCTGGTTGGCATGTGGCACATCCCCTGACAACTCCTAAAGCTAGTGTCACCTGGTGTCCAGTGTCCACTTAGATCTTCATGGTGTGGGAATTAAGTCCCTACCAGCCCAGGATTTGG
>JAVSCE010015210.1:0-27195 GCA_032199065.1 Smutsia gigantea
GCCGCCGCAGGGCCAGCAGGGTGAGGGCAGGAGGGCATGGCCGCCCCTGGGACGCCCTCGGAACGGGCCTGGCCAAACGTGCAGGGAACTGCAGGCTCAGTGTTCTTGTCAAGAAAAATATTTGTCATTCATACCAGGAGAAACCAAGAGTTTGGCAGGAAGTCTAAATGAAATCCTTCAACATGC
Organism: Smutsia gigantea; assembly: GCA_032199065.1. Taxonomy (NCBI): domain Eukaryota; kingdom Metazoa; phylum Chordata; class Mammalia; order Pholidota; family Manidae; genus Smutsia; species Smutsia gigantea. Next base: position 187 of record JAVSCE010015210.1, read on the forward strand.
TGAACATAAACTGGATACGCTCCTTCTAGTATTTTGATAGTATTTCAAGAGAACGTATTCAGAGAATATGGGTGGAGCACTGAAAGTGTATGCTTCCATCGGTCATTTGTTTTATTTTAAAATTTGAGGAGCGAATGTTATTTTAGAAATTGTGCAAACTTTGTGACTTACAAAGACATCTTTGCAGCCTTTTAATTTCTTTATGAAATGATGAAGTTCTGGCATGTTGGTAAGGTTGCTTCATGGAGGCCTTGCCTGTGTCAGCGTGTCCAGGCTTCAGCAGGAGGGACGTCAGTGCAGCAGTGCCAGTTGCTAACCACTTCTTTTTCTTAGCCTTTTTCTTCTTGATCATTTGTTCCAAAATCTTTTGTCGTATAAATACCTACTCCACTTAACAGCAGGCAGCTCCTTTCATGACCAAGACAGTTTTCTCGCCCAACATACACAGTTTCTTGGGTGTTCTGGGTTAAGAAGTTGAGCTCTTTTTGGAGTTGCAGGCTGCTTCCACTTAGAAAACTTCTTCATTTGCATCCATTCCTTAAAAAGAATTGGCTAGTCAGAGAGGTTATTATTCAGGTTACACTGAAGACATGTATCAGTTTTAGTTTAGTGTTTCATCTCTCCTTGCCCAAGTTGTATTTAACAAGATTGGATTTCAGGCAAATAAGACATTAAGAGTTTTAAGACCAATAAGACTATCAGGATATCAGTTGGAAATTTTCACTTCACTTTCTTTCTTTTGCCATAAGTTCAAAGTAATCTTTTATGTTTCTGACATCACTGTTTGTATTTTACAGGTCTCCTGCAAGCGCAAAATCTTTTAACGCAACTACCTCAGCAAAGCCAAGCCAACCTCCTTCAGCCGCAGCCAAGCATCACCCTCACCTCCCAGGTCATTTTTCTTCCATAAGAGTCACTTTCTCTTATCCTGTTGATTTGTGGAACTTTTAAGCTTTGTTCAATTAAACAAAAACAAAAAATACTCCATAACACCCAAAGAAAAATAATCCAAGTAGTTTAAAAAAACTGACCAAAATTCAAAGCTAGGCTAATCAGCTTGAAAAAACAATGCCAAAATAAGGTAGTCTTTGAAAACCTTTAAGGAGACCCTGTTACACGTCTGTAAAGAACTGTGCTAGCAGCAGGTCAGTGCTAAGTTCTGACTGTTTGACCACCCTCCCCCCACAGTTGACAGTAGAGATTAAGAGTTGAACTAAAAAACCTACTGCCTCAGTTAAAACGCATATTGCCCTTTGCTCTTTGCTCTTTTTCAGAAACTGCAAAGAAGCTCTGATCTCGGGTTTTTTCCTCTCAACTTTCAGATGTTGCTTTAGCTCATTTCTGCCAGAGTTCAACTATATGAAAAGCACAGGTCTAGACACCCAGAAGTTTAAGCTCTGAGTTCTGCCTCTTTCCTCGCTCTGTCTTTGAACAGGTTATTTCACCTCTCTGAACCTCCGTTTCCTCATCTGTAAATTGGGTGGTTGAACCAGCTGATCCTGAATCCCTCTTTCAGCTCTGATTCTCTTCGTCTCTTACCATGGAAGTTATCACTTAATATTAGCACATTACTATATTTGAAAAAATTCAACATCTGTTTATGATAAAAACTCTTACAAATTAGGAATAGAAGGTAACTTTCCCAGTCTGGTAAAAGGCATCTATGAACAAAACCTAATATCATAAAGACTGATGAATACTTTCTCCTTAAGATTAGGAACAAGGCATGGGTGTCCACTGTGACCACCTCCTTCAGCACTGTGCTTCAGACCCTAGCAGTGCAGTAAGAGAAGAAGTAAAGCATATATAGGTTAGAAAGGAGGAAGTAAAACTGGCTTAACTGGTAGGTGACATAATTGTCTATATAGAAAATCCTAAGGAATCTACAAGCTAGCTCCTGGAAGTAATAAGTACAAAGTCAGTATACAAAAAGCTATATACCAACAGTGATCATTCAGAAATTGAAATTAAGAAGAAAAATATTTATAGAATTTTGGGATACATTTTAACAACATTTTTAAAACCTATGCATTGAAAACTACAAAATACTGCTGAGTGAAAGTAAAGAAGACCTGAGGAAATGGAAAGATATAGTGTATTCATGAATCAACCCAGAGACATAGGTTTTTAAAATGTGAGTTCTTTCCAAATTGGTGTATAGATTTAAAACAATCCCAATCAATACCCACTGGGCTTTTTAAAAAATAAAATTTGCATGGTGTTTCAAACATTTATTTGGAATTGTAGAAGACATAGAATAACTAATTTTGAAAAGAATCTGATTATTAAGAATTATTATAAAGCTGTGGTAATGGAGACAACGTGATGATGGCACATGGACAGAAATGGAGCAGAATAGAAGGTCCAGTAGACCCACACATACGTGGCCAACTGATCTTCCACATATTTCGGTGGGAAAAAAGAAAGTCTTTTCAACAAATGATGCTGAAATAATTCACTATCCATAGACAAAAAAAATGAACCATGATCCTTATTTCACATGATATACAAAGGTTAATTTGAAATGAGTTGTAGACCTAAACTTCTAGAAGAAAACCTCGGGAAAAGTCTTTGTGTCCTTGGATAAGGTAGTGACTTCTTAACTAGGACACAAAAAGCACTAACTATAAAAGAAAAAATTAATGTCATATGAATTAAAAACTACTGTTGAAAGAATCCTTTAAGAGCCATAGATCAGAAGAAAATATTCTTAAAACTTCTATCTGATGGAAGGCTTGCATCTAGAATATATAAAGAACTCACACAACTCAATAGCAAGACAACCTGATTTATTTAAAAAACATTTGCAAAACATTTGAAGGTACTTTATTTATCCAAGAAGGTACATGAATGCCCAGTAAGCATGTGAAAAGATGCTCAAAATCATGACTCATCAGGCAAATGCAAATGAAATATTACCCACTAGAATGGACAAAGATTAAGAGACTGCACAGTACCAAGTGTTGGAGACGATGTAGTGTGACTAGAGCTATTACATGTTGCTAGTCATATTGCAAATTGATACAGACACTTTGGAAAATGGTTTGGCAGTTTCTTATAAAGTTAAATACGCATGTACCTTATGACTTGGTGATTTTCCTCTTGGAAATGAAAGTGTATGTCCACACAAAGGCCAGTATATGAATGTCATAGCAGTTTTATTGATAATCACCCCAAAATGGTTTGAAACAACCCAAATGTCTGTCTATCAGCTGGTAAATAGATGACATAAATTTTGGCATAAAATATGATGGACTGCTGCTCAGGAATAGAAAGAAATGAACATCTGATATATTCAACAACATGTATGAATTTGAAAAGCATATGCTTAGTGAAAGAAGCCAAACAAAAAAGACCACATGCTGTGCAATTCAATTTATGTGGCATTCTAGAACAGACAAAACCATAGGGACAGAAATCATGTCAGCATTTAGCATTTGCCAGGGACTGGGAGCTTGGGGTGGCCATGGGTGGTGAAGAGCACAGGGTACTTCCAAGGGAGAAGGAAGTGTTCTATATCTTAATTGTGGTAGCAGTTGAATGGCTGTACACAATTGTCAAAACACATCAGAGTGTACACTTCCATGTGGTACATTTAATTGTGAGTATGCTGAGTATAAGGTTTTTTTATATTTTCAAAGCCTGACTGAGGCAATATAAATATAAAATTATATTTTATAAAAATACAAAAATAAGTCCCGCACACAGTGGTAGGGCTGTGGTAGCTTCCTCCTGACCCCTGCTGGATTCTGCTGTACTGTGGGTAAATCTGGCCCAGTCCAGCGTGGTTTCTGGAGTTGGATAGTTTATCTTGTAACCACCCCACCTACAGGTACCCAGGCTATTTTTAGTCTTACTGTTTGAGAACAGAGCTACTTAAGCCCGAAGGTGAGCAGTCTGATAGTTGAGACTCACCCCTGCCCTACCGGCCAGTGTCACTGGCACAGCAGCGGAGGATTCTAGCCCCACCTGTGCTGCTCTGGCTCCTCCAGAGTGGTCAGGTTGAAGATTCCTTAGCTGTCAGCATGTCCCGGAGATGACCTGTGTTGTCCACATTGAAGCAGAATGCTGGAAAGAGCCTGCCGTGACTGTGGGCCTGTGTGATGCCCGCTGTGTCATTTTCTGGACCAGTTCAGGTGCATAGAGGATATTGCTAATGAGGTCATATGTAAGGTTTGTGACCCATTAAATCCCAAGAAGAAACCTCACAGCCACAGACTTCATCTGTAATCCTGGCCTGCAGTCTCTCACCTGGGCTACTGTTGACAAACAGGGTCACTGAGCAGTTCTGCTGCTCGGCAAGGGCAGCATCTTCCACTCGTGAGGCTCACACAGGCAGGCTCTGCTCAGTGAGGAAAACAGAGGAGTCTTGTTTTTGTGTACAAGGAAATATAGTATTTTATTAAATAAAAAAGTTATGCCCTGATGTCTGCAAGTAAACTACAGATGGATTTAAATGATTATTCTAAAATATGTAGAAGAAGCTTGCAAAATTCTAAAAGGAATTCTGAGTTAGAAATAAGTGAAAACTTTCTCATATTTGAAGCAACAAATGATATTACAAAGGAAAAAAGAAAAGTTCACCCAAATTTTTGACAATTTAAAACTTATGTACAGTGAAAAATAAAAGGAAATCAGACTGGGAAATTATTTGCATTAATACAACAGAAAGGCTTAATCTGTAACATTTGATGAGCTCTTTAAGGATAAGGATGAGAATAAGAAATTCATGAATATATAAATGGGTTATGAGACTTCCAGGAAGATGGCGGTGTGAGCAGGGTGGCAGAAATCTCCCAACACTATATTTATCTACGAAAACACAGAAAATACATCTACTCCTAAAAGAGAGACGAGAATACACAGGAAAGCGCACAGCGTGCAGCTACACCCGAGAGGACTCGGCACCCCAAGAGGCGGGTAAGATACGGAGCCGCGACCCGGCGGGACCCGAGCCCTCCCCCACCCCAGCGCACCGGCGGGAGGAGAGGATTCAGAGCCGGGAGGGAGTGGAAGCACACCCCGCGAAGTAGCCAGCCCCGGTGATCTGCGCGGGGAGCGCTGACCCACATTGCGCAGTGCAGCGGAGATTGGAGAGACAGAGCGGCAGGATCTGAGCGGGGAACGCGCCAGGGTGCTTGCAGCCGGCTCCCGGGAAGGAAAAAAAAAAGCGCGCGCTTTCTTCAGCGGTCTTAAAGAGACAGGAGCCCAGCGGAGGAGCCGGATCGCCCCAGCACACTCAGCCCAGCAGGCTGGGAGTCCTGGGGAGTTTCAGACGCCTTAGCTGGCGACTGAGGAAGCGTAGCCATACTTAACACTTCTCACTGAGATCAACAGCCTCCTATTCGTTCCCACCCCTGCCAGAGCGATAAAGGGCCCTGCGGAGTGGCACAGTCACAGCTGTGGAATAGTGGGGCAATAGCGCCACCTAGAGCATTCCCACAGAATCTACGTCCGGTGGGCATTTTTTTGTTTTTTTTGTTTTGTTTTGTTTTTTGTTTTGTTTTTGTTTTTTCTTTTTTCTTTTTTCTTTTTGTCTTTCTTTCTTTTTTTTTCTCTCTCTTTTTAAAGTCTTAAAGAGCCCAGCTGACATACGTGGCAACTATCAGTGACCAATTATACAGCCATGAAAAGACAGAGGAATATGGTTCAGACCAAAATCAACCAGACAACCCCAGAGAGGGAGTCTGAAGGGATGGAAATGCACAGACTCCCTGAAAAAGAATTTAGAATAAAAGTCATAACCATGCTGATGGACCTACAGAGAAATGTGCAAGAGCTGAGGGAGGAAGTGAGGGAACTGAGGAAAGACAATACAGAAATCAGACAAGCGATCGACGGGCTTAACAGCAGAATGGATGAGATGCAAGAGACTGTTAATGGAATAGAAAACAGAGAACAGGAGTACAGAGCAGCTGAGGCAGAGAGAGATACAAGGATTTCTAGGAACGAAAGAATATTAAGAGAACTGTGTGACCAATCAAAACGGAACAATATTCGCATTATAGGAGTACCAGAGGAAGAAGAGAGAGAAAAAGGGATAGAAAGTGTCTTTGAAGAAATAATTGCTGAAAACTTTCCCTCGCTGGGGAAGGAAGTAGTCTCGCAGTCCACCGAAGCTCATAGATCTCCCAACACAAGGGACCCAAGGAAGACAACACCAAGACACATAATAATTAAGATGGCAAAGATCAAAGATAAAGACAGGGTATTAAAGGCAGCTAGAGAGAGAAAAGATCACCTACAAAGGAAAACCCATCAGACTATCATCAGACTTCTCAACAGAAACCTTACAGGCCAGAAGAGAATGGCATGATATATTTAACGTAATGAAACAGAAGGGCCTCGAACCAAGAATATTGTATCCAGCACGATTATCATTTAAATATGATGGAGGGATTAAACAATTTCCAGATAAACGAAAGTTAAGAGAGTTTGCCTCTCATAAACCACCACTACAGGATATCTTAAATGGACTGCTCTAGAGGGAGGCACACCTAAGGCTGAAAAGATGTCACCAGAGAAAAAAAAATCATAGCAAAGAAAGCAGACCATCCAAATACCAACTAAAGGCAAAGAATAAAACACCTATTATAGAAAGAATGGAGGAGGAGGAATAAGAAGGGAGAGAAATAAAGAAACATCAGACTGTGTTTACAATAACTTAACAAGAAAGTTAAGTTAGATTGTTAGATAGTAAAGAAGCAACCCTTGAACCCTTGGTAACCACGAATCTAAAGCCAGCAATGGCAATAAGTACATATCTATCAATAATCACCCTAAATGTAAATGGACTGAATGCACCAATCAAAAGACACAGAGTAACAGAATGGATAAAAAAGCAAGACCCATCTATATGCTGCCTACAAGAAACTCACCTCAAATCCAAAGATATACACAGACTAAAAGTGAAGGGATGGAAAAAGATATTTCATGCAAACAACAAAGAGAAAAAGCAGGTGTTGCAGTACTTGTATCAGACAAAATAGACTTCAAAACGAAGAAAGTAGCAAAAGATAAAGAAGGACATTACATAATGATAAAGGGGTCAGTCCAACAAGAAGATATAACCATTATAAATATATATGCACCCAACACAGGAGCGCCAGCATATGTGAGACAAATACTAACAGAATTAAAGGAGGAAATAGACAGCAATGCATTCATCTTAGGAGACTTCAACACACCACTCACTCCAGAGGACAGATCAACCAGACAGAAAATAAGTAAAGACACAGAGGCACTGAACAACACACTAGAACAGATGGACCTAACAGACATCTACAGAACTCTACACCCAAAAGCAACAGGATACACATTCTTCTCAAGTGCACATGGAACATTTTCCAGAATAGACCACATACTAGGCCACAAAAAGAACCTCAGTAATTTCAAAAATATTGAAATCCTACCAACCAACTTCTCAGATCACCAAGGTATAAAACTAGAAATAAATTTTAGAAAGAAATCAAAAAGGCTCACAAATACATGGAGACTTAACAACACTCTCCTAATTAATCAATGGGTTAACACCAAATCAAAACAGAAATCAAAGAATATATGGAGACTAATGACAACAATAACACAAAGCCACAACTTCTGTGGGACGCAGCAAAGGCAGTTCTAGGAGGAGGAAAGTATATTGCAATCCAGGCCTATTTAAAGGAGGAAGAAAATTCCCAAATGAATAGTCTAAAGACCCAATTACTGAAATTGGAAAAAGAAGAACAAATGAGGCCCAAAGTCACCAGAAGGAGAGACATAATAAAGATTAGAGAAGAAATAAATAAAATTGAGAAGAATAAAACAATAGAAAAAATCAATAAAACCAAGAGCTGGTTCTTTGAAAAAATAAACAAAATAGATAAACCCCTAGCCAGACTCATTAAGAGAAAAAGAGAATCTACACACATAAACACAATCAGAAATGAGAAAGGAAAAATCACGACGGACCCCACAGAAATACAAAGAATCATAAGAGAATATTATGAGAATCTATATGCTAACAAGCTGGAAAACATAGAAGAAATGGACAACTTCTTAGAAAAATACAACCTTCCAAGACTGACCAAGCAAGAAACAGAAAAACTAAACAGACCAATCACCAGTGACGAAATCGAATTGGTAATCAAAAAACTACCCAAGAACAAAACCCCTGGGCCTGATGGATTCACCTCTGAATTCTACCAGACATATAGAGAAGAAATAACACCGATTCTCCTTAAAGTTTTCCAAAAAATAGAAGAGGAGGGAATACTTCCAAACTCATTCTATGAAGCCAGCATCACTCTAATACCAAAACCGGGCAAAGACCTCACCAAAAAAGAAAATTACAGACCAATATCCCTGATGAACGTAGATGCAAAAATACTCAACAAAATATTAGCAAACCGAATTCAAAAATACATCAAGAGGATCATACACCATGATCAAGTGGGATTCATCCCAGGGATGCAAGGATGGTACAACATTCGAAAATCCATCAACATCATCCACCACATCAACAAAAAGAAGAACAAAAACCACATGATCATCTCCATAGATGCTGAAAAAGCATTTGACAAAATTCAGCATCCATTCCTGATTAAAACTCTCAACAAAATGGGTATAGAGGCAAGTACCTCAACATCATAAAGGCTATATATGACAAACCCACAGCTAACATCATACTTAACGGCGAGACGCTGAAAGCTTTTCATCTAAGATCGGGAACAAGACAGGATGCCCCCTCTCTCCACTGTTATTCAACATAGTACTGGAGGTCCTAGCCACAGCAATCAGACAAAACAAAGACATACAAGGCATCCAGATTGGTAAAGAAGAAGTCAAATTGTCACTATTTGCAGATGACATGATACTCTACATAAAAAACCCTAAAGATTCCATTCCAAAACTACTAGAACTAATATCTGAATTCAGCAAAGTTGCAGGATACAAAATTAACACACAGAAATCTGTTGCTTTCCTATACACTAATGATGAACTAACAGAAAGAGAAATCAGAAAAACAATTCCATTCACAATTGCATCAAAAAGAATAAAATACCTAGGAATAAACCTAACGAAGGAAGTGAAAGACCTGTACTCTGAAAACTACAAGACACTCCTAAGAGAAATTAAAGAGGACACTAACAAATGGAAATGCATCCCATGCTCTTGGCTAGGAAGAATAAATATTGTCAAAATGGCTATACTACCTAAAGCAATCTACAGATTCAATGCAATCCCTATCAAACTACCAACAGCTTCTTCAATGAACTGGAACAAATAATTCTAAAATTCATATGGAACCACAAAAGACCCCGAATAGCCAAAGCAATCCTGAGAAGGAGGAATAAAACAGGGGGAATTACACTCCCTGACTTCAAGCTCTACTACAAAGCCACAGTAATCAAGACAATTTGGTATTGGCACAAAAACAGACCCACAGACCAGTGGAACAGAATAGAAAATCTTTGCAAACATTAACCCAAACATATACAGTCAATTAATATTTGATAAAGGAGCCTTGGATATACAATGGGGAGATGACAGCCTCTTCAGCAGCTGGTGTTGGAAAAACTGGACAGCTACATGTAAGAGAATGAAAATGGACTACTGTCTAGCCCCATACACAAAGGTAAACTCAAGGTGGATCAAAGACCTGAATGTAAGTCATGAAACCATAAAACTCTTAGAAAAAAACATAGGCAAAAATCTCTTGGACATAAACATGAGCAACTTCTTCATGAACATATCTCCCCGGGCAAGGGAAACAAAAGCAAAAATGAACAAGTGGGACTATATCAAGCTGAAAAGCTTCTGTACAGCAAAGGACACCATCAGTAGAACAAAAAGACATCCTACAGTATGGGAGAATATATTCATAAAAAACGTATCTGATAAAGGGTTGACATCCAAAATATATAAAGAACTCATGCACCTTAACAAACAGAAAGCAAATAATCCAATTAAGAAATGGGCAGAGGACATGAATAGACACTTCTCCAAAGAAGAAATTCAGATGGCCAACAGGCACATGAAAAGATGCTCCACATCGCTAATCATCAGAGAAATGCAGATTAAAACCACAATGAGATATCACCTCACACCAGTGAGGATGGCCAACATCCAAAACACAAACAACAACAAATGTTGGCGAGGATGTGGAGAAAAGGGAACCCTCCTACACTGCTGGTGGGACTGCAAATTAGTTCAACCATTGTGGAAAGCAGTATGGAGGTTCCTCAAAAAACTCAAAATAGAAATACCATTTGACCCAGGAATTCCACTCCTAGGAATTTACCCTAAGAATGCAGCAGCCCAATTTGAAAAGGACAGATGCACCCCTATGTTTATTGCAGCACTATTTACAATAGCCAAGAAATGGAAGCAACCTAAGTGTCCATCAGTAGATGAATGGATAAAGAAGATGTGGTACATATACACAATGGAATATTATTCAGCCATAAGAAGAAAACAAATCCTACCTTTTGCAACAACATGGATGGAGCTAGAGGGTATTATGCTCAGTGAAATAAGCCAAGCCGAAAAGACAAGTATCAAATGATTTCACTCATATGTGGAGTATAAGAACAAAGAAAAAAACTGAAGGAACAAAACAGCAGCAGACTCACAGAACCCAAGAACGGACTAATAGTTACCAAAGGGAAAGGGACTGGGGAAAATGGGCGGGAAGGGAGGGATAAGAGGGAAAAAGGGGCATTACGATTAGCAGATGTAATGTTGGGGGGGCACGGGGAGGGCAGTACAACTCAGAGAAGACAAGTAGTGATTCTATAGCATCTCACTACGCTGATGGACAGTGACTGTAATGGGGTTGGTGGGGGGGACCTGATGAAGGGGTAGTTTAATAATCGTAATATTGCACATGTAATTGTAAATTAATGATAATAAAATAAATTATATTAAAAATAAATAAATAAATTGGTTATGAAAGTAAATCCAATTTACATAAAAGGAAGTATACATAAAAATTGACATGAGAAAATGGTTACTTTGAGTAATAAGAGCAATATAAATTAAGGCAACAGTGAAATACCATTGTGCTCCTTGAATTAGCAAAACATTTTTAAGAACTGCTAACACAAATCATGTGGCGGAAACTAGCACTGGATACTGAGAACCAGTGCTAGATGTGTATTGGAAGCCGTAATTGTTTATGGCTTCCTTTTTTATCCACTTACAGAAAAGCACTTGTGAATTCATCTCAGAACTGTATGCACAAAGGTCTTCATTGTTGTTGCATGTATTAGTCTAGCAGTGAATAAATTGTTAAATAAATTATGATGATAGTGCCTCAGTCAGGCTTTGAAAATCATAAAGACTGAAACACCATAGGAAAAAAGTTGAACCATAGTGTTTAAAAAAGCAGAGTGTAAAATTACACATACTGTAATTGCAGTCGAGGTTAAAAATGTAGATCTGAGGGGAGGAAGGAAATATTTGCAGGTAATAGATACATTTAGGGCATTGCATATGGTGACAAAGTATACATGAGTTGATACCTTCAGACTCATCAAGATGTATACATTAAACTGTACAGCTTTTTTGAATGTCAGTCATACTTCAATTAAAGTGTTTACTGCTTTGATTTTGTGCACAAGGGTCCCTTCCAGCATCTTAATCACATCATAAAAAGTGATCTGGGATACACACATTGTTATTGAAGATCTGGAAGTTACTTATAATTTAAGAGAGAAACATTCACAGATTAAACAGTGTAGCAAACTAAAAACAGGGTAAGAGGGAAAAAATATAAGTCTCTGGAAGAAAACTCGAAATACACAAAAGTGAAGCTGTTATATAGATTATTTAAACTGTAGGGGATTTATTTTTCCCCTTTAAAGTAGTTTTAATAATCTTAGGACAACTTGGAAATACGATAGTGATAAGACAGATACGGTCCCTGGTGTCTTGAAATTTACAGCTTAAGTAGCATATTTAGGAAATAGATTCTTTGAAATAATTATTAAAAGGTGAGATGTCTTTGAAATAATTATTAAAAGGTGTAGATACATATATTCAGTACATTTGAAAATCCAAATGTAATGGGTTCTATTTTTGTGTATTCAAGTTTTTCCCACAGATTGACATGTCTGACCCTAACTGCGATTACAGCATTCATAATTTCACACTCTGCTTTCCGCCCCGAACGTATGTTGTACCTTCTACAGTATTACGTGGTCTTCATGATTCTTCTTGAATATAGCTGTTGCCTTGAGTTGACTTGCAGCGCATTCCTGTCACAAACTGAGGTGTCTTGTGTGTGCGGCTCTCCTGTTCCAACAGCCAGCAACCCCGACGCGCACAATAGCAGCAACCCCAATTCAGACCCTTCCACAGAGCCAGTCAGCACCAAAGCGAATCGATGCTCCCAGCTTGGAGGAGCCCAGTGACCTTGAGGAGCTTGAGCAGTTTGCCAAGACCTTCAAACAAAGACGAATCAAACTTGGATTCACTCAGGTAGGATAAACCCACCCTTAAAGTAGATTTTCCTCCTCAGTTGGGTCCAAATATTTGCTATGCAAGTCTGAAGAGGCTTCTGAGGGATGATAGACTCCTCCGTCTTGTTGGTTTTTAGTTTCAAACTGTAACTTCTTAACAGTTTCCTGCATTTACAAGTTTAGGCTAGTATCATATATATTCAGTTGTCCATGTATAATTAGTGTTAAGTTAAAACCTTTATTATTTCTTTTAGAACACAGGCCTCTGAAATTATACCAATAAATAATGAAAATTTAAAAGATGTTTGGGGATGATGCAACTGTAGTGAGGGTTCATTATTTGAAGAACGTGTGGTTCTAGACCTTAGTGCAGTGCATGTGTGATGGAGAGTGGAGTGCAGGGTCTTTAGAGAGGCTGAAAGAGGAAACATTTGGAAGACTTGCTTAAAAACAGTTTTTTGGGAGAGAGAAGGGGGCGGTAGAGAGAGACACACACAAAATAAACCCAAACTCTGAAACTAATTAAATAGGAATCTGCTAAAGGTGAAAAATCCAAATTAATGAAAATCCAAAAAATTTTAATGTCAACTAGCAGAGGGCTTATAAAGTGGAAAATATGTTAAATGGTTTAAACAGGCACCTGGGTATATGTTATTTTTGTTGTAAACACTGCCAGTGACTTACTCTTCAACTAACCTGTCACACATACTTTTAAAGCAGGAAAATAATTAAACTGAATGACATTTATGTAAAAGATACAAGATCATTAGATTTAAAAAATTACTGAAGTATAGGTTGGATTGGGTGCTTTTGTGGAATCAGAAAAGAAACCTGATGATTTCTTTCCAGAGAATAAATAATACACTGTTTGAAACTGAAGCCACCACTTAAATATTATCCAAATTATTTTGTGTTGAAAGTATAGTAATAAATCACTTGTCCTGGTAGCTCAAAAACCAGAGATGACATCCCTGATGTTTTCTGTGTTTTTAAGAGCAGATTTTTATTCCTTCTATTTCTTAGGTAATTTTTTTTTTGCTCAAAGGAATGAATTATGTATCAGGAATACACAAAATGATTTTTTTTAATAAATATAATTTTAGAGAAAAAGCAGTTGTATTTGTGAAGAATTTCAGTTGTGAAGAAACAAATAATAATTCAGAAAGACTTCAGTACTTTTGAAACATCTAAATGATCTGGCTTGTTTTTAAAAAAGAGAGCTAAAGACCCAGGTAGAATGCTGGAGTAAGGTCATAAGCTTAAATAAGCATACAGTTGCCTTAATTTAGCCGTGCTTCAGCTTTTAGGCTATTAGCACAGCATACTCTTCGGTTCCCTAGGAGATTGTTGCCTTGGTGATATATGCTGAGGCTATTAAGGTTTTATAAAATCTTTACCTTTCACCCAAACTGCCTGTCTGTGGCATCTGACCCAGCATATTGCCAGTGTTGTGTGTGTGTCTTTCTCTGTATATATAAAGGAGCCCCCCCTGCTGTGACCTGGTGTCTGCTTTATGGTTTTGTCCTGTTGTTTGGCATGACTGTCCCTTATTTTTCAAAATACCTTCAACACAGCAGTGGCAACATTTCACAAATTTACCTGTGTGGATTAAAGCACGTATTATGGTTCAGGATCGGAAAATCAACCTTTAATAAATTCATACACCTCAGTTGTGGTTATTCAAAATATTCAGTTTATTCACACACACAGGGGAGGTTAGACATTCAAGTTATCATTGAAACTAGTAAAAAATCCTAATTCTCTAGGTAAATATATATGTTAATAGATATTTGAAGCAGTAATTTTCCAATTACATAATTGATTATTAACCAGTGATATATGATGTCATATCATTGTATGATAGATGTCATCACATGATCAGAAAGTGTAACACCTTTGTCACCTGTGGAACATTTGTTATATCCCAACTGCAGTCTTTCTTCCTTTTTCCCTTTCACTCTTTTAAAAAATCCCAAAGGGATTTAAAATAGTTTAGATTATGTATGAGTCAATTGCTTAAAACATTTGCTTTTGTAAAGGAGAATCCATGTGTAGTTATAAGACCTCTAAACCAAGCACATATCAAATTAATGTGTGTTAACTGAGGGAGGTGTTGCTTTTTATTCACTAAATAAACATGAAGTGAAATCGCATCATAAACCTCAAGCAGCTCGCCCTTTATCGCTGTGGCTCGTACTGGTCGGCAGCATGACCTCGTTTCTGGCCTGCCGACGTAAGGCATGGTTTCTTATTCTTACGATGATGTGATTTTTGAGTAGCTGTTTTATTTTTATTCATCAATGTTGTTACTTTTCATACAAAGGTATTGCAGAAGTTTGTGAAAAATTATGCAGGTATGGTCAGTAAACATTTATTGCCAGATAACTGGTACAGCAGGTCTTACACTCCAAGAATTGCAAACTGTAGTTGGCCCCAGTTTTCTAGAAAGCTATAATCTTAACAAAGTGACCAAGACGTGAGCATATGTGACAGACAAAGCATGTTTAGAGCCTGACACACAGTAGGCACTGAGTGAATATTTGTCTGTTGAAGTAAGATTCACTGAATTTTTAGAAATATCAATAAAGATAAACCTGTATCTATATATATGCTTCCATGTAGATCTATGGATAGCATTTGTGCCCTGCTTACACTATGCTGGTTCTTTCAGTTTTACTGTAACTAGAAGGAAATCAATAAGCAGTCCATTTCTGTTCCGCTTAGAGGTAGTGTATTCAGGGCTGTGCACACACGTCCTGTGATGCTGGCAGTGTTCCAAGGTTGTGCTGTTCGTACAATAGTCACTACGCACACGTGGCTGTTGAACATTTGAAAGGTGACCGGTGGGGCTGAAGAATTGAGTTTTTAATTTATGTGATCTGAATTAATTTAAATAGCCACACGAGTCTGGCAGCTGGCCCATGTAAAGACAGAGGATATAGATGAGTTGAAGTTCAGGTACTCTCTGTCCCTCCTTTTATTGTAGAGTTCCAACATTTCTCCTTGCTAGACTTTTATCAGAAGTTACTCCCAATAAGAAAATGAAGTTAAAAAAAAATCCTCTCCTTCCCTGAATACTGCCTAATGCTTTTGCTAATAAACGGTGCTACATCTGAAAGATGAATTGTAGGGCAGACATCAAGAAACCTGGGATAATCCCAATTCAAAATAAGTGTTGCCAGGATAGTTCAGAGTTGGCTAATAGTAGAATTAGCTATGTAGTCCCTTGAACTAGAAAATGGTGCTTTCTGCTATGTCACTAAACTAATTGAAATGAGGGTTGAATCATTTAAACTCCATGAGCTTCTATTACCTGTATATAGAGAAACTATTAAGATACAGCTTTTTCCAGCTTTAACAAGAGAGATTCAGCTGGAAGAAAAGCAGGTATATATTTCAAAGGTGGTGGGTTTCTGGAGAAAGACATCTTTTGTAATATATTCAGGGAGTCATTGTTCTACTGCTCTGAGGTTACCAAGGTGCCGATGCGCATGAAGGCTTCACTAAATGGGTCAAACCTCTCTACTGTGAACTTCTACCTCTAGTGGTTACAAAAGTAGTCTGTTAGGACACCTGTTTTTTGTAACCAACTTTGAAAATCCAAACTAAGGGGGGAAATGGATTTTTTCACTGCTTCTAGAAATACTGTATAGGGGTAAAAAAAACATGAATTTTAGATTTTAAAGTGCTTTATTGGAAGTTTGGTTAAATCAGAAATACCTGAGTATATCTGTACAGTTACACCAATTAACACTGTAGGTGATACAGGTAAACTGATTTGTAAAGATTACATAAGTCACTTGGATTGCATCATATAAGGGGCTTGTTTTTGAGATGCTTTTTAGAGACTTAGTGGAAATATCTGATGTACTGATTATTACATAAGGTGACAAGGAGAGATTCAAATAGGGAGAGTATGGGACAGCGCGAGTGTCGTCAGGGTCAAGGCCTGACTAGCAGAGTCCTCACTGGAATACTGTGCCCAGCTTAAGGATGGTTGGTGGTGTGGCGCCCCGTGAGTGGAGTGATTGTTGATTCCTTGTCTAGAGCACTACTGGAGTGGCCCCCCAGGGTGAGGATCGTGGGCATTACTGAGGTTAGTCTCCTCTCTCTCTCCCCTCCCTGCTCTGTATGGCTGCAGGGCGATGTTGGGCTCGCTATGGGTAAACTGTATGGAAATGACTTCAGCCAAACGACCATCTCTCGCTTTGAAGCCTTGAACCTCAGCTTTAAGAACATGTGCAAATTAAAGCCACTTTTGGAGAAGTGGCTAAATGATGCAGGTGGGTGAATTTATAAGCAATTTCCTCATGGCCCATTGGAATTTTACAGGGGACACTGTTGTATAAATTCAGGTTTGTGTTTCTTACTGTATTTTTGGTACTGCAGAGCCTTGAGGCTCACCAGTCTTGGGAAGATGGCTGTGATTAGGGCTGCATGGGGAGAGAGCCGGGGCGTTTGGGTAGTCGGGTACTGGCAGCGCTCACAGTGAGCAGTACCGTTTCGCCTCGGAAGGCTGCATTGATCCAGGGCCAGGACTGCTGGAGGGGAGGGTAAGGAGGCCTGCGTGTATTTAGATGAACTTGAAAAGCAAGTTCATTGGTTCTTCCTTGGCGAATTACCGTAAACTCATCGTGGATAATATTTCTGCTTTTGCTATTAAAATAACCACATCTTTCAGACATAAGAGATAAAGCTGCTAGTTTTCATTTACATGTTTTGTGCTGAGGTTTTCTTTTGAAAAATGTGGATTTTGAGTCACAGAACCTTAGACTGTGCGTGCTCCAAGGAACCATAGAGGTCCCGTAGACTGTGGTTCTCACTGTGGATGGGAACAAAGCTCAGGTCTCAGGGAGAGGTGAATCTGTAACACCCATCTTGGGAAACTCTGATCCTATAATTCTGGGTGAGACCTCAGCCCCTGTGATCTCGCCGAGTCCGCAGGTGAGAACCACTGATCTGCTTCCTCTACCTCATTTTACGTAGAGTAGAAAGAAACTCGGCGATGCCTGGTGTGCTCAGGGTTGAAACTATCAAATGACAAAACTTGTTTAAACTTAAAAGCATTTTAGAAGTGCTTCACTGTTGTTTTGTTGGGGGTGGGCCGGTGCTCTGGATTATACCAAAACATGAGAGATTATTTGCCAGACAGATACCAAACATTCAGTAATAATCTCCAAGCTTTCTCTGTTTGATCCCCAAAGTTAATAAATGAATAGACAAACAAAACCAAAACATAAGGACAGAATTCAGAAGCAGCAGAGCTGAGTCTAAAGCTAGGAGTAGACATCTGCTTTCTCAGAAACAGAAGTAAAAAAGTGATGGAGTGGTGACAATATAGTCAACCAGCCTGAGACAAAGAATGCCAACAAGAGCAGTAGAAAGATCCATGGCAGTGAACATTGTTTTAATCTAGGTTATGAAAACCCTTTCATTTCATGCTCACTGTAGCTTAAGTTATTTGGATCAGTTTTGTTGTCATTAATACACTTCATCATGTGCATGCATCACGCTCAGCTGATTCCTGTGTCGTCGTCTTTCTCCCAGAGAACCTCTCATCTGACTCGGCCATCTCCAGCCCGAGTGCCCTGAATTCTTCAGGGATGGGAATGGAGGGCTTGAACCGTAGGAGGAAGAAGCGCACCAGCATAGAGACCAACATCCGTGTGGCCTTAGAGAAGAGTTTCTTGGAGGTCAGTGGGGTTTTGTTTCTCAGACACATGGGTTGTCTAGGTAGGACCAGTGCTAGCTGCTGTAGATAGTAAACGGTGGACTCATCAGCCTCAGTCCCTATGGATGCTTGTAAGGTTTTGGAGAAAATGTGGGAAACAGAGCCAGGGTGCTTCGAGGTTCAGGAGACAGGCTCACATCCATGTGGGCCCTCAGTGTAACAGGCAGCAGCCGACACAGGATACGTAGGAATTCCATCAACAGGGAGAGATGGAAATGCGTGAGCAGAGGCACCCAGGAGAACACTGTCAGGCGACTCGGGAAACACTGTAGTGTGACTTGGCTTGATTCTAGCGTGGGTATGCCTGGAATAGTGGTCTGGGGCTGGAATGCCAAAGGCCTTGAGTACCGGGCCATTGAGTGCAAGTTCATCCTCACAGGTGTTTCGCCCTCTGTGGTAATGTGTCGGTACAAGGGAATATCACAATCAGAGCTTCAGCAGAACTCCCCATGGAAGGAGCACTGAATCCGGAGGCTTTCTCAGATCTACCACTTTTATTAACTGTGTGACTGGTTGAATTACTTAAACTGAAGCCCTGTATCTATAAAATACCTGCCTTTCCCACCCCCCAGGTTTACCTCCTGCCTTACATGGTCCAAGTGAAATGTGCGTGAAGCACTGAGAAGATGCTTTAATTCCTGCTAATATGTAAAGTTGTGTTGATTATTGATTCTGTTCAAGATTAATAGCCCTTAAAATGAAAAAAATTCAAGAACGAGTTAAATATGTTTAGTAGAATGTCTATCTACATAAGTTCCTTGTTAAAAGTGGGCCCATACGGTCATATCCAACTTCATTTCCTGGCTTGTCCTCCCCATTTATTCCTATAATGACATGGTTATGTCAGTAGTTCAAAAAGTTATTCCCAAAGATGTTTTTCCTCCTTCAGAATCAAAAGCCTACCTCGGAAGAGATCACCATGATCGCTGATCAGCTCAGTATGGAAAAGGAGGTGATTCGGGTTTGGTTTTGTAACCGCCGCCAGAAAGAAAAAAGGATCAACCCGCCAAGCAGCGGTGGGACCAGCAGCTCGCCTATCAAAGCGATTTTCCCCAGCCCAGCCTCACTGGTAAGGGTAAGGAAGAGGGCACGTGAGCACAGGGCGAATCCTAGTAATCTTACAAGTGAGCTGTGAAACCAGGTTATCATAATGGTCAGGAATTGATTGTATATATATTCTTGTTGAATAAGTGTATATAAATTTATATTTTACATGTTACCAAAGTAATCAAATCTCATGTTGACCTAAGAACTTTTGGTCTTTCTTTTTTTGAAGTGAGCAATTTTAATTCTTTTCTGTTTCACTGCAGTTTCATTTTTCTCTTCCCTGGTGTAGTTCATTAGGTTACTCTAAATTTGCTGCTGCTTCCAGTTCTCTAGAAAAATCTTTAGTTACTGTTTATTCATGTTGGGTCCTAAAGCCCAAATTATTGAACATACATGAGTAATTGACAGTAAATTTCCAGGTAACCTTTAGCTCTGAACTTGTATTAAAAGGATCATCTCAGATCTTCACTCTCAAACATGTAGGCTTTTCATGGATGACTTCACTGAGTGACTTGCTGTTTACATTAGAATAGGATTCCTAGACAGAAGGGACATAGAGTGGTCATGGACTCCCTTGATCTGAAGGGTAATTATAAATGTGACTCCACATTTCCAAGCAGGATTCCAAAAATGAAAAGGTTGTTGAGTTTGCATTTTGGATCCTTTCTTGTTAATTTTTTTTTTAATCATTCTATACTGAGAAGCTTTTCAAACTAAAGTCATCATTAAGAGCACATACTAGTTTGTTAAGTGAAGACTATATGATTGTTAAGCAGTAGGGCTTTAAACATAAAGCTCACGATGGTAATTATCAAAAAGACAGTTTGTTTTATGTAGGTGTTTTGTGTTTTGCATTCATTTATACTAGAAGGAATACAGTATATCTTACAAAATTGTAGAAGTGTGTTGTATTATTTAAAAAAGAAACTGTCAGTTTTTAAAGATTGCTTCATATTCTTTCCATAATCTCATTGTTAAAAACAAAAACAAGATAATCTTGCCCCCACAAAGTCAAAAAATAAAACCAATACAGTGACCCCAGATTCCCTGATCTTGTTGAGTAGTTTCCTTGTGAAGAGTAAGTTGGTGATTAGTATGTTGTTTTTTCCTTCGATTATATTTGACTAAATATTATTAAAATGTTGGGGTGCTTTCTATTATTTCTTTCTAAAACGTGGGCACAGCCGTTTGTCTTACCAGTGAAAAACCATCTTCCAATAGCAAACTTTAGATATATGCCAGTCTTCTCAGTTCCCACATCAAAGAGTGATTATTATAAAGTCATTTCTCTTATGAGAATCTAAGAGAAATGACTTTATTTTACTTTATTTTAATCCTTATTTTAATTAATTTAATTTAATTTTAATTCTACTGTATATGGAATTTAAAATTTCTTATAGGCAAAGTAAGTCTACAATACACTTAGATTTTTTAAGTTTTGATTTTTGAATACTTTTGCGTATTTTCTTTTTTGACCTCTAGGTGGCAACCACGCCGAGCCTTGTGACGAGCAGTGCTGCGACTACCCTAACGGTCAATCCAGTCCTCCCGCTAAGCAGCGCTGCAGTAACTAATCTCTCTGTTACAGGTAAGTGGCGCCCGGCTGTGCAGCTCAGGCAAAGTGCTAGGCTCGCAACAGGTTTCTATGAGAATCTGCCATTAAATTGCAAATTGAAGCTTTAACTAAAGATATGTATTGCTTTTTTAAAAAGTTATTTATGGAAATCTGCACTCCAAAAAAAACAGGCTTAATTAATTTTGTCAAAAAGAATATTTTCACATAAAGATTTTCTTATCTCTTTTGTTCTTTTCTGCATTAGTCTTATTTTCTACATTGTTCCCCGAGACAACACCAAGTTTTTTCCAAGCCACTCCTCTCCTTATAAGCCTTCCATAGCTGCAGCTTTGTGTGCTCGGAAACCTACCCAGATCCGTCCATCAGTTCACAGGTCACTTCCAGTCTGGACCTTACCTTTGCTGGTCTTTCCTCCATCCCATCCTCAGCACACAGGAGGGTGCCCCACAGCCCTTCGTGTTGTCCATCTCAGGCTATACTGCTTTTTGACAGTGAAACTCTGCCAGCTTACATATCAATTCTTCATGGAAATCACCTTTACCGTTCCAGGAGACCACCTGTCTATATTATAAGTGGTTATTTTTTACACTCCTATCTTTCTCAATAGTGCGCATCTCAAAAGAGCTGCATATTCTTTTTGAAATCTCAATTCCTAGTTTGGTGCTTGACACAGTCACTATAAAATGAAAATTTTTTTCTTTTGGCCTAGCTTAAAATAACTCAGCATTGTCATCAGAAATGTTTTAATGCTACATAAGGCTTAAGGCATTCTGTAATTATTCACCAGGTTTATTATGTGCTAGTAAATCATTTGGATGCATGTGTGGTTTTTCACAGGGAAGCTTGAATTTAACCGAGAGTTGGGGGATTTGATTTAATTCACTCATGTTTTATGTTAGCACTTGAACTTGGCTCTGTGACCTAACCATGATGTAAAAATCAAATAAATGGCTTTATATAATTATTAAATTTCCAAGTTACTAGAAAATCTCACAAGTTTGGTTCTTCACATAGAACAGTACTTGGCATCTTTTGGGTCTTGGATGTCTGAAAATTTGATGAAAGCTCTAAACTTTTCTCCTCACAAAATGGACGTGCCTAAAATTTTTAGTAAAATACAAGGAAGTTCATAAATGACAACCCCCGTCAATCTCTGTCTCACCAAGGCCATTTGTGGATTGCACAGGAGCCCACAGATTCCAAGTTAAGAACCAGCATTTGAGACCGTATCTATGCAGCACTTAAGCTTAATAAGCAAACTGCTGGTGATCAGTGGCCATGGTGTGGGGCACCGAGAAGGTCACCTGCCCCTGTGAGGAGCTTACCGTCTACCTTGATCGACATCGTGCAGTAAATCAGAACTCAACTTGACCCCCCCAGACTGTAGGTCATATTGCGTTAAGTCTAAAGGTGCCTATTTTTTGAGGAAAAATTCCAAATAGTTCAGACATTAAGAACAGGTAGCTTTGTGGATTTCCTAATAACAAGGAAAAAATTTGAAACAAGGTAATATTAAGGAGGGTAAACATACCAAAACTAGCTGAAAATATTTTACCAACGTTTGATTATCCTAATTGACCAGTCACATTTTCTTAAGCTCAGTTACTCAGCCCATTTATGTGGATATAACTATGACTGTTTTCTGAAATGTTGGAAACTTTTTTTGGAATGAGTTTTTTCCTCAGTTATTGAAAAACTTAACAGAGGAAACTGTTAGGAAAAACACAATCACTATGAGTACTACTTTTATTTTGCCTTTAAATTTTTTCTGTATGTCCATACATGTACAGTTCTAATAGTATTTTATAGTGTGTCCTGCTTTCTTTAACATCTTACAAAGAAGTATCTTCTCCTGTTAACCGTAGTCTTTACTTTTCTACTTTTGATTAGCCATTATTGCATGATTGTGCTCTGACTTTGTGAACATTTCCATGTGGCCCCACCATGGTTAAGTTCCCCCAGGGTGACCACCTTTCCCAGTTTGAGTCCTGCACGTGTTGCCCCCAGGGAAGCCCTCAGCACCTAAGCCACAGGATCGGCCTTGCTCATTTGCTCTTGTGTGTCTTGTGTCTAGCGTACCATCTAGAATATAAGAGAGTCAGTAACTAATTACTTAATGAATGATATTTTCACTATTATAAATAATGCTGTAATCAGCACCTTAGTATATACAGCTTTTTCTTAATTTTTTTATTTTGACATCATTTCAGATTTCCAGGAAAGTTGCCAGAGTAGTAGAAAGCGAACTTAGATCCTCTAAATCCTAAAAGCCTACTTCATTTGCTTTTCTCTCTCCTTTTTCTGTTTCCCTTTGTGTGATTCTTCCTGAACTGTTTTAAAAGGAAGTTGCAGACATGGCCCTTTACCCTTAATACTTCACCGTATATTTTCTAAGGAAAAATACCAACAAATTACCATATATAACCAGAGTATAGTTTATCAAAAATCAGGAAATTAACATCGAGTCAATACTAATATCTAGTAGACAGTTCCCATTTAGATTTTTGCCTGCTATACCAGTAACGTCCCTTAGAGCAAAAGAAAATCTAAGATCATGCGTTGCGTTCAGTTGCTATGTCCCTTTAGTCTCATTTAATTTGGGGCAATTTGAGTCTGTCTTTGTAGTTTATGACATTAGTATTTTTGAAGAGTGCAGCGGTTGTTTTGTAGACCACCCTTTAATTTGTGTTTGTCTGATGTTTCCTCGTGATTATGTTCAGATTACACACTTTGGGTAAGAATGCCGCAGAAGCCATGTTGCGTCCCCCTTGTGAATGATAAAGAGAACCGTGCTGTGGATCAGTCCCACTGCTGGCGATACTGACTTGGATCATTTCATTTAGGCGGCATCTGCCGGGTTTTCTCAATGTGTAGTTCCTACAGCCATACAGTGTATGTGTAATAGAGTTCTCGTCTTTGACCTGAATATTAAGTCAGGGAGTATGTTGTGGGGAGTTTGAGACGGCACAAATATCTTGTTGTTTCTCCCGTTTCACCCACTAGTGTCCATTGGTGATTTCGCCTGGATTGATTGTGGTTCTCAGATAATTCCATCATTTCTTCTAGTTGGCTTTCAGCTGTAAGGATGAACGTTTCCTTTTACCCTATTTATCTATCTGTATCAGTATGGCTGCAGAAATTCTGTGTTCCATAGGTTAGAATCCTACTGTTTTTATTTTAATGTTCAAATTGTCCCAGATGTGTGCAGTAGGAGCCCCTGGAGGCGGCTCTTGGGTCCTTCTGACTTGTGCCTAGCATTCTCTGTGTGTTCCCTTATTTTGGTGGCACAAGGTGTTCAGCCTCATCTTAAGGCCTGGAATCAGCCATTTCTCCAAAGATCTCTATTTTCTTTTGGTGAGGAAAGGTACTTAGAAGCTAAGATCCAGGCGCTAGACGTACTCATTGATACTCTGTTGTCACTGCTTCTAGGACATCTCAACAGAAACAGGTGGACCTCTACATACACATGCACCACACATGTTTATGTCCTTGCGTATACACATCCACACACATCAGTATGTATTTTTATCTAGCTACCTACTTATATTAAAATACACAAGTTCGTACTGTTACCTCCCACTCCAATCCAGCCCCCTATAGTTCATTGTTCTCTACCCTTACCTCTTTGCATACTCTAACTCCCTTCTCAGTGACAATGAGAAACCTGGCTTCCATATCAACAATATAGTTACTTAATTGCTGAATCCTATAGTGAAAAGAAAGTGGTTTCAAAATTGCTAACTCATTGCCTTTGAAAAGAAAAGTCCTACAAATTTGAGCACAGTGTATGTTTAGAGTTCTCATCTTTAACCTGAAGGCTGGCATAAAGTCCATGTACTGTGTCCAGAAGTTATGAGTTCTTTTTATACCCTCTTCAGTGTAGTGACATCATTCATTTGGAATTCAGTTCTTTTTTTGTGTTTTTATTCAATATTGGGCTTTTCCTCGCATTCTTGGGTTTTTTTTTTTAAGTATATGCAAGACTAACATGGCTATAGAACTCAGGATTATACAAGGAGCTCTCTTCGGAAAAATGTCATTCCCTTCTCTCATAATACTACTCTCCATCCATTCCATCCCGTTCCCACTTGTGCCCTCTGTTTCTCTGAACAAAAGAGCAAAGAAATGTGTATTTTTTATTGCCCTTGTTTGTTACTTTAAAGCTATCATACTATAGGTACTCCTCTGTACTTCATTTTTTTCACTTAACAAAATATCCTAGAAATCACACTACATTGGTTCATAGAAATCTTCCTTATTCTGTTTTATTGAGAACTCCATTGTATGGATGTACTACAGTTCATTTAACACCATTCCTATTGTGTGGGCATTTGAGTTTGCTTTCCAATAACTTGTAATTGCAAACTATGCAGAAATAGCCTTGTGCCATGTATTTTTGTACTGTTGGAAGTGTGTCTTTAGGGTGAATTTCTGGAAGTAGAATTGCTGGGCCAACGGTGCACACCTATATAGCCATGTTGGATATTACCAAACCACCCCCAGAAGGCCTGCCTTACTGATTCCCACAAACAGCAGGAGAGGGCCAGACCCTGTAGCCTCCCAGCAGAATGTGGTATCACACTTTTTGGTTTTTGCCAATCAGATATGTGAGAATTATTTCTCAGCATAGTTTTGTTTCCAGTTTTCTAACTGTAAGTGAAGTTGGACATCCCAGGCCTTTGGTGGGCATTTTCAACTTGAATTAATGTCTCTTCAACTCTGCTAATTTATCTTTGTTCTTTATATCTGGAATATATTTTAAACAGATTTTTAAATTTTCTAAATTGATCCTTCATATGTTTTAATTTTCCTCCTAGGTTTTCCATTTTGTACTACTTCTTGGAAATACACCCTGAATTTTTTATCTAACTGTTCCTATTTTCTCTTTTTTATTATTGTCATTTGCATGTTATTTCAAATCATATTTTTAATTTCTAAGAATTTTCTTTGTTCTATTCCTACTTTTTATAGCCATCGATTTTGTAGATGCAGCACAAATTAGAATTGTACTTAAGTTGTTTCTTCTAGTATTAGCCCTGCTTATTCACTGTGTTCCATTTCTCTTGTGCTATTGATTTTTTTCATTATCTGGTGACTTTTGGTTTTTTAGTCATTGATGAATGCAAAGCCATATTATGACTATCAGTAGCTTATAAGGACTTTTTCTGCCATTGTGAAATTATTATGATCCCACAATCCTCCCCTGATTGGAAGGCTGACTGTAAGCCATGAATGTGGGTGGAGAAGTGCCAGCTTTCATCTTGGCATATGGATGGAAGCAGGCAGGCAGACTAGGCTTTGCCCTCACGCTTGGCTAAAATGAGAGGTGTTTTTACTCATGCATGCTAGTGTCTACCCTAGAATCCTTAGGCTCCCAAACTAAAACTTTGTTTTCTTTGAAGCATAGTAGATGACATCACTTCTACTCAGAGGAGAAGTCTGGTAGAGGGAGGGAGAGGCGCACCCGCAGAGCTAGCACATGGCCTGTCTTCTGATCGCCCTGTTCCCTGCCTTCAGCTCCTACTTCTACCTTAGTGTCTGAGACCCCCTTGGAGCTCCGCTGGGGGGAATGACCACCTCTGCCATGTTCTCTGCTGTGCCCTTCTGGTCTCTGATGGGTTTCTCTACTACCCAATTTCAACCTCTTTCTCATTTCTGCAAGTCTATCAAAATCTCAGGTCTGCTGGTATCTGTTGTCAGAGCTCTTATTCCCTTTTTTATTTCTTTACAATCATTTGGAATAGGATCTTAGAAATGAAGGGAAAAGACCCATGTCTTCAGCCTGCTGTTTTCCAAGAGAAATCTTGTTTGGGTGCCATGGTTATTTTTATCCCCAGTACCTAGCATGGTATCTGGCACAAATAGGTCCTTGGTAGACTTTCCCGGAATAGACAGAAGAGTGATCATGGCTATACTGTTTCAGAAAGACACATTCTGATGTGTTCCCATAACATGCAGAAATTCTACAGCCCTTAAGAATCTCAACTAAACAAGCTCACCCCCAATTATTTTTCCAAAATAATGTTCCACAATGAGCCATATGAACCCCATCCCCATTACCAGTCCCCCCACCATCATGCCTCCCCCTGCTTCCAGCAATGGGTAGTCTCCTCTGTCTGTAGGGATTTGCTTGTTTTGGACACGTGATATAAGTGAAATCGTACAGTATATGGTCTACTGTCGTTCTCCATTTAGCACAGTATTTTCCA